>SNQJ01S0010287.1:39704-63597 GCA_010110895.2 Picea sitchensis
AACCAAGCTAGTTTTCACTTTTTTTTTAGTAGAACCATAAATTATTCGACAAGAACAAGTTCCAGATCATTGTCGGGCCATCCATTTGTAATTTTCTTCAGAAAGGATTCTTTTGATAACGGTCGCTAGTACATGTGGAGTCTATGTCCATTATCCATGAGAGGAATCCTATCTTCATTGATAGTGTAGAGTTTGATGGTCCCACTATCATACACTGTGTCAATCTCACATGGACCAAGCCATCTGGTGCGAAACTTTCCTCTGAAATATTTGAACCCGAAATTAAACAATATTCCTAGTCTCCAACCTTAAATTTCTTTTTCTTGATAAACCTAACATGCCATTTATCCCTTTGATGTTGTATCATTGTGGCTCGATGTAGGGCATCTTGACGTAGTTCATCCAACTCGATGATTTGGATCATTCTTTGTTTCTGAGCCTTGGATAATTCCAACCCAAGTTGTATTGTTGTCCTTAATGTTTGAATCTCTGTCTCAATGGGCATAAGTACATGTTTGTCATAAACTAACTCATAAAGTGTGCACCTTGTAGTAGTCCTCTAGGTGGTCATGTAGGCTCATAAGGCTTCGGGAGTCTATCATCCCAATTCTTGAGGGGTAATATGACGGTTTTTGTAATGATAGGCTCAAGGATTTTGTTAGTGCCCTCTACCTATCCGTTTTCCTGTGGATGATATGGTGTTGTAATTTTGATCTTAATTTTGTAGTTTTCCATTAGAACTTTGACAAGTCGTGATGTGCACTGAGTTCCTCCATCAGTCACTATCTCTCGTGGTATCCCAAACCTTAGAAAAATTTCCTCGTGGAGAAATTATACCATCACTTCTTCGGTTGCCGCTGGAAGTGCCTTGGCCTCCATCCATTTTGTGACATAGTCTGTACAGACGAGGATGCAGGATTGTCGACGAGATGGGGGATTTATTGGTCCCACAAAATCAATGGCCCACTTATCAAAAGGTTCTAACACCATTTGTGGTTGTAGTGGCATTTCATCCATTTGTATTAATTCACCCATGTGTTGAGAGTTGTCGTACCTCTTTACATATTCTTTGGCATCTCTAAAAAGTGTGGGTCAGTAATACTCTTGGTGAAGTATTTTGTACTTGGTGCTTTTATCTACAAAGTGGCCACCACATTGACCGTTGTGGTAGTATTTTATGATTTTATGGACTTAATCTTCTCATACACACCTTTTGATAATCAAATTAGGTCCAGTGTAAAAAAGGCAATCATCAATCCATGAAAATATTTGACTTTTTCTGACTATACTTTGTCGTTCTTTAGGGGTCAGGTAATGTGGAACTTTACCTGCAACCAAAAAGTTAACAATATCCTCAAACCAAGGTGAGTTAGTAGATACTGCAAAGAGGTGTTCATCTGGAAATGGTCATCTACTGGAGGTTCATTTTCATTAGATGTTATTCTAGAAAGAATGTCGACCACTATATTATCTTTTCCTGGTTTGTTTAAAATGGTAATATCAAATTCTTGCAATAAAAGAAACCATCAAGTAATTTTTCCATTTGTCATTGGTTTGTTCATTAAATATTTAATAGCATCATGATCAATATGCATGACTACATAATATATAGTAATGTAGTGTCGAAACTTGTTTATTGCATGAATAACAACACGGAATTCTTTCTCAGTTATCATGTAGTTTAGTTCAACATGTGAGCGATTCTTACTGACATAGTATATTACATATGGGTATTTTCCTTCAAGTTTTCCGAGGATTGCTCTGATGGCCATGTCAGATGCGTCTGTGGAAATGTGGAACGAGAGGGTCCAATCGAGTCCTCTTAGTATATGTGCTTCAGATACTTTAACTTTTAATTCATCAAGCGTAAGTTGGCATGTCTATGTCCACACAAACTCAATATCTTTGCTATGTAGAGCAAATAACGAACGAGCAATTCGTGAAATTTTTTCAATGAATCTACGATAAGAACCAACATACCCTAGAAATATTTGTACCTATTTTTGTAAAGTTGGAGTTGGAAAATTGAGTATTACCTTTATTTTGTCAGGATCGACTTGAATACCTTTGGTTGAGATGCAATGTCCGAGTACAATGCCGTCGATGGCCATCATAAAATGCTTTTCATTACTTAGTGAGAGATTTGACTCCTTGCACCTTATTAATGTCTTTTTGAGGTTGGCTAATGCTTCATCGAATTCATCCCCATATGTTGTAAAATCATCGATATATATTTGCACACAGTCATGAACAAGATCGAGAAATATACCTATAATGACTCGCTGAAAGGTGGCAGGGGCGTTGCATAATCCAAATGGTAGAACACAATATGTGAATGTCCCCCAAGGACATGCGAATGCTGTTTTCTCTTGGTCTTCAGGGTTGATTTGAATATGGTTGTATCCACTGAAGTTGTCGAGGAAAAAAAAATACTTCTTCCCTGCGAGTGTGTCTAGGACCTGGTCGATAAATGGTAATGGGAAGTGATCCTTATGTGTTTCTTTATTCAATTCTCGATAATCTACACAAATTACCCATTTACCATTATTTTTGGTACAATTACAAGAGGGGAGACCCATTGGCTATCATAAATAGGATATATGAAATTAACTTTAAGCAATTTTTGTAGCTCTTCCTTGACTATGTATTTCATTATTGGGTTCATCTGACACTAAGGTTGACGAATGGGTCACTCTCCTTCCTTGATATATATATATGATGTGTACATAGGCCTGGGTGGATTCCCTTCATGTTAGAGTAATCCCAAGCAAAGGCATCACCATGCTTCTACAACACTTGAACCAATCACTCTTTTTTTAGGAAGAAGAGGAGGCTATAAAATCACTGATTTCATCATACTTTGTTTTATCTCTTATGGATAGATATTGATCTATGGATGGGACTTGATGGGCTTCCTCTTCTTCATCGTTTTCTTCTCCATCAACCCAAAGTGGTGTTTCTAAGTCAAGATTGGGTTTGGCATGAGGTTAAAGAGTTAATTTTTTGGTGGAAGTCCCATGGGAAATAGTCATGTTTCCTAACTAACATCCGATTTAAGGGTACGTCCCAAGATTATAGGGTACTCATCCAGGGAGGTTTTAGGTTGTAGGATCATGAAGTCAGCGGGATATATCCATGAATCCACAGAGATCACTACATCTTCTAAAAAACTTATGGTTTATTGGTGGATCTATCAACGAGTTGAAGTATAGTGGGGGTTGCCCTAAGGCCTGTAATTCCTAAGGCTTGCATGGTCTCGTGTGTCATAACATTGATGGTGGCTCCTAAGTCAATTAGTGTGTTACTAATAAGTGTATTATTGATTTTCACATTAACAAATAGACTACCAGGGTCAGAATACTTAGTGACAAGAAATCGCCCCATCATTAGGTTTGATAATTTTCCCATGACATGAACAATTTGGGGATCATTTCATTTCCTACTAGGCTTCCTTAGACAAAGTTCCTGTACAGATTTTGAATAAATCGATACGTCCTTAATGTATTGGAATAAGGGTATTTTGACACACACATTCTTGATTTCTCCTAAGAAATCAAACTCAGGTTGTGTAGAGAGTTTATCTTGATTTATCCTTTCAAGATAGGGTTGATCTTGAAGGGTAGGGTGGGAATTTTTCATTTTTTGAAGGTTCCTGAGATTGTTTCTGTTTCGATTCTTCACTTGGGACCTCCTCATTTAGATCTTCAACGTTAATGCAAGGTTGGTCTTGATTAGAGTCTTCCCAGATCTAAGGTGGATATCATTATAGTCCAAGGAAGAGATGGAGTAAGTTGGGTAGGTTGCAAGTCCAACAGCTTGCGATGGTTGGGCTGGCCTCCGATTATTTGGGTTAGGCACAGGTTGTGTAGGAAGTTGTGGTCGAGGAGGGGTTGATGTAGATTCATGTATCTAGGGTGGAGGAAGAAGCTGCATGGGTGGTTGTGCCATAGGTTGTTGTGGTCCTCCCATGGTGGGATTTATCCAACCTTGGTGTTGTAGTTGACTAGGAGGAGGAGCTACCCATTGTTGAGTTGGCATACCCCATGGTTGAGAATCATATTGCATAGAAGGGTTAGTCCAATATGAATTGAAATATTGCAATTGGTTTGGGATCATACCTTGAGGTTTAGGCTACCAGGGTCGCCTTTAAGAGATGTAACACAAATGTTCTAGTTCCTCTATTTTTTGATTGACGACCTTAATTTCGGGCAAGGATGGACAATTATGTGTAGCGTGGTTCTCGCTACATATTTCACAGACTTCGATCAGATCCAACATACACTTCCTTTTTGGATGCTTTGTTCTACACTTTGGGAAAAAGATGGCCATTGCTCATTCTATTTCTTCTTACTTCATTTTTGTTTGCAATGTATCCAGTTGAGAGCTTAGGGAGCTGAGTACGTCAGTCTTGAAGTTCTCCAACATGTTCCCAATTTTCGCCCTTGTTACTTCACTTCCTATAGTCCTTCATGTCCTTGCCAATATATCTCTCGGTCCTTTGCTTGTTTTAGACGTGCCTCTGGAATTGATCCAAAAAGGATCCATAAAAGACTAAGAACAACTCAGAACTCGTAGAAGCAACTCAGGACGCTTAGAATGGCCTCAGCAGACAGAGAAAGGGAAAAAAATTCAAAGTTCTCAAAACTCAGTGAAAATGAAATTATCGTGAATAGCGCGTTGCAAGATTTCTAATGACACAAATGGATCGTCAAACGAAGTTATAGATGTAAGATATTTGCGGTTAAAGTTTGGTCAACCGAGCCTAGTCAGCAGGGGGATGAGTCAACATCTGTACTGCTGATGTCAGCACCAGTACATATGCCGTCAACATCAGTACAACACACACGGTAGGAGTAGGAGGTGACACATGTCATGATGACATCATCATGGTGATGTGGAAACACTAGAGGCTGCCACGTGTCACCCATATTTGGCTCTTCTGGATCGATCCATGGACCAATAGAATTTTACCACGTGGCAGTCCGTACAGTCACGTGGCAGTCCATGAGTTGGCAGTTGACATGGCATCTGTGCGATGATGTGGCATTGATATGGAAGGATGACGGTGCAGTGGATGACATGGTTGAATAGGGGGATGCCATGTGGCAGTGAGAAAATACCCAATGACAACCTGTAACCGGAAATTTGAGAAAAAAAAGGATTGGCGGGTCTGCCAAATCTAGCAGACCACACCAAATCCGACCACAAACTATCGGATAGAACCATCACCAAATCTAGCGGAGCGGACTTGGTTATATATATATATATATTGTTACAATAATAAATCCAAAAGGGGGAGGCCCGTGGGTTTGACCCCGGGACCTCCTCCCTCCTTAATGCCTTAACATTCATGCCATAACCAATGGGCCAACGACCCTGTGTTGTAAATAATGCCTAGAAAAATGCTTAAAAGGTGCATCTGCCCAGAGCTCGGGGAGGCACACATGCGTACGATCAGGCATGCTTTTTAAGACAGGGTACGCCAACATTTATTGCAGGTTGCAGGGCACAAAAACCAAGACAAAATTCTTCTTGGGCTTGGGAGTGCCAGAGTCAGATCGAGGCGTGGAGACAATCATTTTTGGGTAATTCTATGCTACGAATTCAGTGGTGCTGTTTGTTTTATGATCTAAGCAATATTTCCGCAACTTGATTTCATAATGAGGTATACTTATGTATTTTGCCAAATTATTTTGTTGAGTTAATGAAAAACCCTACCCATTTGAGAGCAAGACCCTAAGACGTAGTCCACCTGGGACGAACTCCGTTATCAAGTTTTTGTGTTCAGATTTGATGCTTATGTCTCTTCATTATTGAGCTTTTCCTTCTTTAATGGTGCACATTAATTTATGCTCATTTATTGCAATTCTTTATAAGTCACTCGATGAAAATATCCTAGATCATGTTGGTATCAGAGCAGTTGTCTTTGAATTGAATTGTTGAGTGTAAATGCTTACTAGGGCCAAGCATAAGCAGGGTGAAAAAACTCTTAAGACTTTCAATCCTGAAGTTGGTCGTGCATCCCGAAGGAAGAAAATGGCAGAAGAAGACAAGCGTGATGAACATGAGAAAAACTTTCATATGGTCTTTTATTGCATGTCAGAAATGGTCGAACGGATGTATGGAGATTACAAGAAGAGGATGAAGAAGAAAGGGAAGAAAAATGAAGCACATACTGATGATGACGCTTTGGTAAACCAAGGGATTGGAGGAGACCCTGTTGAGCTTCCATATTGACCATCAAGTTCTAGTTCTTCTTCCTCTGAGCTTTCTCATCATTCTCATCATTCTAGCCATAAATCCTCTTTTAAGAAACCATTATTAAAGCTTGATGTAAAATTTGCTTTACCTATGTTTAATGGAGATGCTAATCCTAAAAAACTAGATAATTGGATCCAACAGGTTGAAGTATATTGTCGTGTTCAACATATTGATGAAGAGGAAGTTAAAGTGCAACTAGATTCTCTTCGTTTGGAAGGCACCACTCTCGTATGGTGGGAGAGCAAGCTTTAGGACAAGTAAGTGTGGTAATCTTCTTTCCTCATGGTCGGAATTTAAATCAACGATAAGGAGGCAATTTTATCCATCGGGCTATTTACATAAAGCAATGATGGAATGACAAATTTTAAGGCAAAGTAAAGGTCAATCTGTACAAAGTTTCACAGAAGAATTTAGGAAGAAAGCTCTTGCATTAAACATTCCTTTGGATTTTTATGAAACTTTAATGAAGTATATTGGTGCACTTCACAATTATATTCTTCATACTTTGCTCTATTTTAACCCCACCAGTCTTGACGAAGTTTGTGTGCAAGCCACTCACCTTGATAACAAGGGAAAGCATGTTTAAGAAGATGCCACAAAGAAACCTTCCAATCTCCCACATAAACCTTTCAAGAAGTTTAAAAGGAAGGACAAGAAGACTGCCACAGTGATGAGAGAAGGAGGAAAACCATCTTACACTCATTGCAAGAAAAGCGGTCATGATGATGAACACTGTTGGAAACTGCATCCAGAGAAGAGACCGAAGCAGTTTGGTGGAAAAGGGAAGACAAAAACCCTTGCTAAAGTGCAGCTAGATCTTGGTTCCGATTCAGGGGACGAAGGAAATATCACAACGGTTGGAGTACAAGTTAAATATTCCCTTCATGCTAGTTCAAATTCCAATAACGAATCTCATGATGATGAATGAAAGAGGAATGAATTATTTCACATAAGGGTTGTATCTAAACACGCTAAAATAAATACATTATTTGATCCAGGTTCCAAAGTAAACTTAATATCTGAAGCACTTGTCAAGAAGATGGGTCTTGAAACAAAACCACATCCGAGGCCTTATCCTCTTGGTTGGGTATGTGATAAATCAAAACTTAATGTTACCAAACAATGTAGGGTCAGATTTGCTATTACTTCAAAGTTGATTGATGAAGTGGATTTGGATGTTGTATCACTTGATATATGTGGCATAGTGTTGGGAAGTCCTTATCTTTATGATAGAAAAGCAGTCTTCTTTCATCATGAGAACAAGTACCACCTTACTAAAGGGAGAGTGGAATATATTGTTAGGGCTCACAACATGAGGGTAAATACAACACTTGTTAGTGCAGGGCAAATGAAGAGACTCATAAACCTAATAAGAGATATGTACTCATGGTCGTAAGAGAGAAAGATGTCGGGACATCCGACGCTTTCCAAAGATGTGATCCTTCTCATAAGAAGGAATTGATTGATATTGTTTCTAGGTATGATGATATTTTCCAGGAATTAGATGGATTACCTCCTAAAAGGAAAATCCAACATGAGATATATCTTCAGCAAGATTCTCCTCTTCCTAATGTGGGCATGTACAGGGTGTCAGTTGTGGAGATTATAGAGATCAAGAAGCAGGTACAGGGCTCATTGGATCAAGGGGTCATCAGGCCCAGTTCATCTCCTTGTGGTTCTCCAATCGTGATGGTGCCAAAGAAAGATGGCACATGGCGAATGTGTGTCGAATACCGGGCCTTAAATAAAATCACGGTGAAAAATCGATACCCTTTTCCTTATATAGATGATTTACTTGATCAAATAAAGAATGTTGTTTATTTCACTAAGTTGGATTTGCACAGTGGATACCATCAACTCAGGGTTGCAAAACAAGATGCATGGAAGACTGCCTTTAAAACCAAACAAGGATTGTTTGAGTGGTTAGTTATGTCATTTGGGCTTTGTAATGCTCCGACAACTTTCATGCGTGTGATGAATGATGTATTCAGGCCTTTCCTAGATGATTTTGTGATTGTATATTTAGATGACATTCTTATTTTTAGCGGGACTTGGGATGAACATGTGAGGCATGTAAAGCAAGTATTGGATACTTTGCAAATGGAAAAGCTGTATATAAAATTGTCTAAATGTGAATTTGGCAAGACTGCACTTGTACAGTTAGGCATTTTGTAGGAGGAGGACAATTAAAAATTGGTCCCTCCAAAATTGATGTAATTGTAAATTGGCATGAGCCAAAAATTGTAACTGAGATCCAGAGCTTCTTAGGTGCAGTCCAGTATTGGAGGAGGTTCATTTCAAACTTCTCCTTTATAGCAGCTCCTTTGCATGCGTTAACCAATGTGAAGAATAATTTACAGTGGGAAGGAAAGCAACAAAAATCTTTCGACACTTTAAAGGAGAAGATTAGTACCACACTAGTATTAGCACTGCCGAATCTTCAAAAACCTTTTGAGATCGAGACAGATGCCAACGGATACACCATGGGTGTAGTATTGATGCAATATCATAAGCCTATTTGTTACCACTCTGAAACTTTTAACCAAGTTGTTGTTAACTATCCTACATATGATAAAGAGTTGTATGCATTAGTTCAAAGCGTAAAGAAATGGAAGCACTACTTGTTAGGGAAGGAAACAATCATACATACAGATCACCAACCCTTACTGTATCTCTAGGCACAAACCAAACTGCAACAATCTCGACATTACAAATGGATGGGTTTTCTACAACAATTTCATTTGGTAATCAAGTACAAAAAGGTTATGAGTAACAAGGTAGCCGATATGATTTCTAGACCTCCTATTGCTGCTTCTATTATTTTGAAGAATACTTCTTTATCTCATGATAGCTATGTGGAACAATATGCCATTGATGAAGATTTTAAAGAAGTATATGAGAAGCTAACCCATGGTGCACAGGTAGAGAACTATTGTTTGCAGGTAAAACTACTCTACCATCTTGGAAAGCTATGTATTCCTAGAAGTGAACGATCCCATGTAATACGAGAAGCTCACACTTCTCTTGTGTCTGGGCATTTTCAGGTAGGAAAAACTATGGCTCATTTGCATAGGTTTTGTTACTGGCCTAAAATGAAAGCAATTGTAACTAAATATGTAAAGGGGTGTGTGACATGTTCTACTTGTAAGCCCACTAATAGAAAACTGGGGCTATACTCACCACTTCCTGTTCCATCCCATCCATGGGAAAGTATCTCCATGGATTTTGTAGGGGGTTTACCAATGTCAGAAGGGGGTCATGACTATTTGTATGTTGTAGTGGATAGGTTCAACAAGATGTGTATCTTGATTCCATGTAAAAAGAAGATCACTGCTGAGCAGACTGCTAATCTCTTCTTTCAGTATGTTTGGGTTAACTTTGGGTTACCCACATCCATTATCTCGGATCGAGATACCCCATTCTTGGGGAGTTTTGGACAAGCTTGTGGAGAATGATGGACACCAAATTGAACAGGAGCACTGCTTTCCATCCACATACCGATGGAAAAACATAGGTGGTAAGTCGAACAATGGTACTTTTGCTTCGAGGCTACTGCAACAAGCATCCCAAGTTATGGGATGAACATATACCCCATGTACAACATGCTTACAACCGAGCCTTACATTCCTCCACTCAATGTTCACCTTTTGAGACATGTTTTGGGTATCTACCAAAGGTTCCTTTGGACTTGATGTATGGGAGAGATACTGATGCAAATGAAGAAAGAACAAAGGACAAAGCCCACAAGTTCATCTAGAGGATCCAACAAGTGCACCAGGTAGTCAGGGAACAATTGGAGAAAATTCAAGCACAATATAAAGCTCGCCATGACAAGCACATGGTTGATCATCAATTCCAGGTTGGAGACCGGGTATGGCTTCACATCAACAAGGAGAGATTGAAGGGTGAAGGTAAGAAACTCAAGCCCATTCGTTAGGGACCCTTCACTATCTTAGAGAAAAGTGGTAACAATGCTTTTCGTCTGGATCTTCCACCTTATATGTAGGTTTACTCAGTTGTAAATGTAGAGAAATTGAAACTTTTTGAGCCTCCCATGATCATGGATCAGGATGAGGAAGTTTCAATACCTTCAGTTGATGAATTTTCTCCTGAATACTTGGATGATTTAAAGGAAGATATCATCCTGGAAAAAAGGACGAGGACTTTACGCATGGGTGATGTTGAATATCTTCGAGTAGGCTTAAAGGCACACATCCAAGCAAGACAAAGTGGATTGAGATGGACAAGGTGAGGGAAGTCTTCCCTCACTTATCTGTTGATTGATGAAAGCTTTTGGTGGTCCAAAAAGCTCTCAGTGGGAAGGCGTGATCCAAAAAGAATCCAGAGAAGACTAAGAACAACTCAGAACTCGTAGAAGCAACTCAAGACACTCAGAATGGCCTCAGTAGACAGAGAAAGGGAAAAAATTCAAAGTTCTCAAAACTCAGTGAAAATGACATTATCGCGAAGAGCGCGTTGCAAGATTTCAAACGATGCAAACAGTTCGTCAAACGAAGTTACAGATCGAAATATATTCACGGTCAAAGTTTGGTCAACCTAGCCCAGTTAACAGGGGGATGAATCAACATCCGTACTGCTGACGTCAACACCAGTACGAATGAAATCATCATCCATACAACACACATGGCATGAGCATGAGGTGACATGTGTCACCTCATGCTGATGTCAGCATGATGTCAACATGGTGATGTGGCAGCATGAGAGGCTGCCACGTGTCACCCATATTTGGTACTTCTGGACCGATCTATGGACCAATATGATTTTTCCATGTGGCAGTCCCTACGGTGATGTGGCACCGACGTGGCATGGTGAGTTGGCAGTTGATGTGGCATTTGTACGATGATGTGGCATTGACATGGTAGGCTGACGATCCAGTGGATGACGTGGTCTAATAGGAGGCTGCCATGTGGCAGTGGGAAAATGCCCAATGACAACCCATAACTAAAAAATTGAAAAAAATAGGATTGGAGGGTCTGCTAAATCTAGTGGACCACGCCAAATTTGGCCACAAACTATCAGATAGAACCATGGCTAGAACCATCGCCAAATCTAGTGGAGCAGACTTGGTTATATATATATATATATATATATATATTGTTACAACAATAAAGCCAAAAGGGGAAGGCCCGCGGGTTTGACCCCGGGACCTCCTCCCTCCTTAACGCCTTAACATTCACACCATAACCAACAGGCCAATGACCATGTGTTGTAAATAACACCCAGAAAAATGCTTAAAAGGTGCATCCACCTAGAGCTCCGGGAGATGTGCATGCATATGGTCAGACATGCTTTTCGAGACATGGTAAATCAACATTTATTGCAGGTTGCAGGGCACAAAAATTGAGACAAAATTCTTCTTGGGCCTAGGAGTGAAAGAGTCGGATCAAGGCGTGGAGAGAGTGATTTTTGGGTAATTCGACACCACAAATTCAATGGTGTTGTATGTTTTATGATCTGAGCAATATTTCTGCTGCTTAATTTCAGAATGAGGTATACTTATGTACTTTGCCAAATTCTTTTGCTGAGTTAATGAAAAAATGTACCCATTTGAGAGCATTACCCGAAGACGTAGTCCACCAAGGACGAACTCCATTATCAAGTTTTTGTGTTTAGATTTGATGCTTATGTCTCTTTAGTATTGAGCTTTTCCTTCTTTAATGGTGCACTTTAATTTATTCTCATTTAATGCAATTCTTTATAAGTCACTCGATGAAAAGATCCCAGATCAGGAATACTTACGACAAAGTTCCAAGATGATATCGTATTCCAGCTGAGAAACGTCTCCCCCACCCATAAGGTCGAGGAGTTCCATACAATCATCTCAGGTTCCTCTAAAAAATAAGACACGTTTCATTTAAGGAGCCAAGTCCCCTTGTCTTTCCCTTTGCAGGTTATAGGTGAATCGCTTGACGTAGTCTTCCAGGATCTCATCTTCATGCTGCATCATCTTGAAAACTTCCTCCATTCTTTCCTTATCCTTGGAGCAATATTGATATTTGTACATAAATTTCTTCGTCATTTGGTCCCACAACCGAATACTATCCTTTCCACGACCCATGAACCATCGTAACACGACGCTCTTAAGTGTAATGGGAAATAACTTCAATTTCTGGGTGTCTGTCGCATAGTCGTAGCTTCTATAAAGTACATCGAACTCGAAGAGGAAGGTATCATGATATTCCTTATATATCTCGTGAAAATTTGGTAGCGCTGATTGAGGAATATTATTCATCCTGGTTTCTTCATCTGTTTCTTTGATTGGGAATACGAAGGTAGTGGGTTCCTCCTTATTAACCTTGTGAGCCATTTCTTTATGAGGGTTGTCCTGTACTTCCCAAGGTTCCTCGAGAAAAAGGACCTCTTCTAAATATGTGTGTCCAAATAATATGTGTGTCCAAATAATCTCCTCCTTCAACTCTGAGATTATTTGGACACACATAAGGTTCCTCAGATAATGGGGTCTCAGTATGGAAGGATCCTTGTATAGTCTCTCATTCTTGCGGGAATGCCTCGAGCTTCTTCTTGGTAAGAGAACTGGAGGTAGGTGATAGGTAGTTTGGTGGGTGATGTTCCTTCCTCATTTGTGATTGACCTGCATTGTTAGTTTTTCAGGGGTTTTTAGAAGAATTAAAAAATCTACTTTGCATATCTATACTTCCGGGCATAGAAAAATTAACATCCTATAAATCATACAATGTATATTCAAATATAATGAAGGGAAAATCCACACAACTACACAACACTATTTTCTTTTGACAGTTCCCGGACAACTACGCCAAAAATGATGGACTTTTCAATTACTTTCTAATTAGTTTAGTAAGCAAATGAAGAGTTGAGCAATTAATTATCAATCTGGTGTTCGTATGGAACTTGTGAACTGTCATACACAATCTATGCAAGAAGAGTGTTGTTGGACAATGGCGTTGTAGCACTTTTAATGTCACAATTTTGAGATCCAAAATACTTTAATTGAGTCACCAAGCTATGGTCTTAACTCCAGGAAATTAAAGAGCATTCTTGTATAAAATTGAAATCACACTTGCAGGAATAGAAATCACTCTTTGCGGAATTTAAATCACTCTTGCAAAAATAAAATCACACTTGCAGAAATTGAAAGCACTCTTGCAAAAATGAAATTACACGTCCGGAAATTGAAAGCACTCTTGCATAAATGAAAATTATGCTACAATCTATTGGTGACTTTATCAAGTATAATGAAGATATTGTATTGTTTGCAACAATTACGTGTTCGTTATATTCAATGTCAATTTGGAGAATAAATGAAAGAAAGTGCACCTGCAAGTGAAGTTGTAGCAACGAAGCTGCAACATGAAAAGAATATGGACTGCCAGAATTGCAACAATGGATGTTGTTGTGACAGAACACATGGGTCACAACAATAGAAATCGTTTATGACGGAAGTTAAAAATATGCAAGTTGCAAAAATCAAACTAGAGAGTTGTCTCCTTTTAGAAAACTAAATCATCAGTCAGATTACAGCTTCAAACTAGAAAATTGAATCACACGGAAACTGTAACACTATCTTGTGAATCTAATATAGGTAGCAAACCAAATGACAGAATAATTGTTGAAGTGATTAAGTTATGCTATGAACTGAAATGACAATGAATTAAAATAAATATCTACTGCATATCAATGACACTACTGGTTGATCACACCAAAATCACACAATCGTTAAGGCATAAACACACACATGAAAGCAAGAACAAGAACTTATATTTTTGAATTGAAAAGATACAACAACAAAATATGTGTGTCCAAATAATCTCCTCCTTCAACTCTGAGGAGCCAAGGTTTTTATACACTATTACTATTGTTCTAAAATTATACAATGATCGGATGGACAACCGTGAGAATCTGACTGTTCATCCGATTACAACATTCTTGTTCAATTTAGGCCATGTGTCGACGATGGACTAATTCCTCCTTTAGCTACCTATTGTTGCTTTTCATTGACTGTCACACTGAAAAATCCTATTTGGAGTCATAGGCACGAGAATCGTGCTCACAGTTGCAACAACCGCGAATTCGTCCCGAGTTGCAGCTGGAGGGTTTTCCACCTGGAGTTGCGACAACTCACTTTGCTCCTGGAATTGTGTCAACTTGGAATTGCAGCAGAGAAGTGTTGCAACTACTAGGTTTCATGTGCAACAATATTAGTGACTTGAAAATAACGATTTCCTTATAAGAATTATGCAAAAGTAACATAACAATGGCATATAGGTAGAGGATTTGTACCTTAGTAATAAATGTGATGAATTGGATAAAGGAGGTGTCAAAAAGGGAACGACAGACAAAAAATGATAAACAAAAAGGTATAGACAAGTGTAGGAGATATGACATTTTAGGCACCCGTCAACAACTCCAAGATATCATGTGTAAGATACACCATATATAACTACAACTCCGAAGTACCATGTATGATTACAACTCCACATACAATGTGGTAAGTTGAATTTCTATCAATCATAAAGGTATATGATGCAACATGATTTTAATGTTTTTTTATTATTTTAGATATTAAAATGTCATCATTTTATATTATCATGGAACTTTGACTAATTGATTAAACTAGTTGAAACGTTTTTCATGAAAATTTTGATTTTGATTTTTGATGTCCTTTATAACTATAATTTTAAATACATTAATTTTAAAATATTTGTAGTATTATAAAAAAAATTAAATTGAAATATAAAAATTGTAAAAAATTATGAAAGTTATTTTCAATCTTTTCAAGTATAATAATATTTTTTAAAAGAAAATTAATTAATTCATTAGCATTTTTTGAAAGGTTAAACATAATTTTTTAAAGAAACGAAAATAATTCTTTAACGTTTTTTAAAGGTTTGATAAAGCAAAGTTGATCTCAATAACAATCATCATCATTATAAAATTAAATTTATATAAGACATAAGTCTTAAATTAATAATTTATCATTTGAATATGTATATATGTCATATGAATTATACACCACAAATAAAAATTATTTAGAAATCTAATATTAAAAGTGGAGCATGATCAATACTAGTTTTTGTTATTATGGAGCTTTCTTTTACTTGTATCAAGTAGTTTTATCTCCCAAGGTACATTATAAGGTGGTCTCTTTGGTACTAAATTGTAATTGATATTCAAGAAGTTTGGTGATTGATGCATTTTCCCTGGTTTAGGTAAAGCACATTTATTGTGTCATGATGCTCACAATATGTCACATTTGTGCAAGGTCATACCTCTAAACTTTTAACTTCCTCTAGGAAATCTGGTACTTTAATGAGTAAGGACATAAACAAATTCTTCTTTTGTGAGTTTACTCATTTATGGATTACAATAAACATATTTATTCAATGAAAAGTATTTAACCCTAGTAGAAAATAATAAGTGTGCAATGTAAACATTATTGCTTTGCCTGCTTCACATCCTCCTCATAATCATCAATGTTGAAATTTATATCAATTTTTACACTTCTGAATTTGACGGTTTCCCTATCACATGGCTCACAATAAATGGAAGAAAATCATTCACACATATAAATCCTATATCATATAATTTGAAGTGGAAAGTGTAAACATTGGCTTTTAGTGTAGAGCTTTGAAAAACACATATCACAATCATATACAAGTTTACAATTCAAGCAATCTACAAGATTTACCTCGCAACTACATGGGTAGTGTCAAATCCACCTTTAGTTTACGATAAGGAAATGCCATTTTAGAATTTTAGAATGCTCACACTTGATAAATGATTGCCCAATAAGAGAAGCATTGCAATAAATATTTTATTGGGGGAAGGGAATAATCATTAAAACGAAAAAACAAGCTACACTTGGTTCTACAAAAGTGTATGAAACTACTCAGTATTTTTGCATGCTTAACAAATATTTAGAATTATAACTGAGAATTGGGGGTTTCCCTCTACTTATGCATATGTTGTATGAAGTGACAACAATAGTAAGGAGAACATATTTATGTTCAATATGGTGCAGTATTGATGCTAATTTGTTATTGAATTTGACTTGCATTGTGATTGCCACTCCAAAAGTCTTATCGCCCCTCTATAAGTATTTCATCGACAATTTGTCACCCTTATTAAATGATTAGGTTTTGCATTATAAGGGCGACGATAAACATCAACATATTACAACCATGCAATGTTTATTTGAAGCAGGATATAGGTATCTCCACTTGTATGCATCTTATATTGCATATATTCACAGTTGTCCAAGAAATACGACTCTCCTTCATTGTGGTATCCTGGCTTTGACACCACACTTACACCATAAGCCTTAAATATTATAGAGACCTTTAGGCTTTCCCACTTAATTTTCTTCACCAATAGTTTCTTGCTAAATTATTGGTAATAGAAGATATTTTGAGTAGACGGGGTAAACCATTGGTCTTGAATACAAAGTTTGATCCCTTCAAGAGAATGAAACCCACGATCTCTCCAATTTTGAGGGAGAGATGGCACATATAGCTCATGACCTCTTGAGCTAACCCTTAAAACTAAATCATTAGTAATTATATTAAATATTTTTAAGAATTCAAAGTAAAGTATAAATATCATCTAAGAGAAAATTTGTTTTTTCAGATATAATTTTATTAGTCCAATGAATCATAGAATTTCCCTCTCACGAATGTAAATAAAAATTTTCAAATTAAATAGTCATATGAATATTAATAAAACATTTCAACTTCAATCAACTATCTATGAACCATGATTTTCAATCTCAATAATCTATCATTGTATTTATGTGTTCTCTGCTATAGTTTTGTTTATATCTCATTTCGTTCTCAATATAATCCGGATCAATCTATGAACCATGATTTTCAATTTCAATAATCTATCCATGGACCATGAATTTCAAGGAGGAAATTGACTAATATTAGACTAAATAGGAAAGAAAGTTGATTAGAGATCCTTAATCACGGGAATGGTGATTAATCCATTAATTCAATGCATTAACACATTTTACAAATAATCTCATTGGTTTTTGTTGGGTTGTTCCTTGGTTTGGTAGCCTAGATTTCATTTGATTCTCTTGAAGCCTCCCATGCCTCTCCCTCTCTACGTGGAAAAACAAAAGGTTAGTAGTCTTCTATTTTATTGCAATTTCTCGAGGAATTGTTGGAAATGGGACAATTTATTAGTTATGATATATTGTTAGCAGTGGGCAGTGAAGCGACACACCTTCATTGCAATGTCACACAACACAACTATAGAAGGAATGTGCATTGCACCAACATTTTCCTACAAATTCTATGCAAAATTGAAGATACTACCTATGTCTTGTCCAAAAAACAAGATACTACCTATCTTAAAATTTGCATTCTTGATCATTACTCTACCCCTGTGATTCTCTTATGCCATAGCAAAGGTTGCAAAGTTGTAGCTTCTTCTATGTTTTGAACATAATTATATACATGCAATGTTTAATCATATGATGCAATTGCAAATATCATTGTTGTTTGTACCATATGCCTATACATTTATGCATTACTTTATTATTTGCCAAGGTAATTAGAGGATAACACGATGAATATCTAGGTCTTTCCCATTTTGAAAAGATATATATATAATTTTTTTTTATCTTATGAACAATTAATGTAAAATTAGTTCTAATTGACATCAATTACATGGTTTTGTATTTACTAGTAATCTACGATGATAATGAAACTTGTCTTTTTTTTTTATATCATTTGCATATCAAATTATGATTCAATATTTGGGTAGCAAATAGCTTTAGATGATATCTAGAATTAAAAAATGTACATACGTAACATTTTGTTGTTGTTGTTGTATACTTGGAAAAATTTATTATGCCATTCACTTCTCTATATTATCTTTGTTTCATCGTCTATTCTCTCACTAAATATCATGGTCACAAAAACATATGTTAACTACTTAGTTTTCTTCAACGTTCCCTTTCCCCCGCTTTGGGGGTATGCTAGTAATAACCCATGCAAAGCAGAGCCAACTACAAGCTCTGCAATGCCAGTTGTGGTGCAGTAAATTAGATTGTGGGGACATGGATTAAGTGAAAGGTAGATCATGGCAACGAATTAGATTGTGGGGACATGGATGCAGTGAAGGTTAGATCGTGGTGACATGCGAAGGAGGGAAGAGAATCGTTGCATGCTATTAAATATGCTAAACATGCTATTAAACATGTCAGGTTGTAGGATGTTAAATATGTCAGGGTATTGAATGTAGTCGAGTTATGTGTCAAATTTTGGGATTTATTATTTTAAATGGATTTTAATCTCTCACAAATAATAAAAATGCTTATTCCTCCACTAGGGTAATTAAGTCCAATCAAAACATTTTGGCCAATAAATTTTGAAGTCAAATGCACAAATCTTGTTAAAACATGGCTCACATAATAACACTAGATTGAATGTTCCAAGGACTTAATTTTGTATTTTTTTACAAATTTGTTGTAATGTCAAGTCAAAAACCTTTAATTATAAAGAAATCTAATACATATGACTTGCATTTAAGTCAATGTTATGCACAACATGGTTACTTGAATTTAGACAAAGACAAAATCCATTTGAGAATAAAGAAACATATTAAAATCATTTAGAATAATAAATGAAAAGAAAGGTACCTAATTGTTATCATGACTATAACGCTCATGTTAAAAGAATTTATCACAATATTATTTGTGGCAAGGAAAATCTTTTTTCACCTGAAAAATTGCACATTATATTATATATAAAAAAACAAACTATATAGAGGACATAACTAGCATAGCTGGAAACTATCATCCCTACAAACCAGTTCTGTTAGCCCCTGAAGAAAAAATCAAGGGATCGTCAAATGCTCTTCTATGCCCAACATCAGGAAAAAAAAACACCTACAATCGATAAATAAGACTGGTCTATCTGAACAACATCGACAAGATCCAAAAAACCAAGTTGGAAACATAACTCTAGAGAGCATAGACAACAATAAATCATCAATACAAAGATGGGTACAAAGGTGGGCCATCGTGTCCATCTACCAACTGAGTGTATTTTAGTCTTCCTTGATGTGAATCCAGTGCTTGCTTGGAGATCTCATCTGCCTCCCTATTAAAGTCTCTATAGGTGTGCAAGTAGAGAGTCAATAACTTCATAACAAGTGTCGAGATCTGATTTTTCCAGAAGGTCAATCCCAGTACCTGAATGTCACTTTTTCCATTCATCCAATCTATTACTATCAATGAGTCACCCACCACCTGGGGATAAAAAATATGTAAGCGAAAGGCTAGAGAGAGCAAAGCCCACACTCCTAAAGTTTTTCTCTAGTGTTAGTGCCTAGTCCACAGTTCAACATCCACATGTACTTTGTTTGTTTGTTTACCCAGATAACACCCCCCACTCCGCTAATTTTCCCATTCCTTTGAGCTGCCCCATCAAACCATCCTATTGGTCTATCCATAATTAGCTTTGGAGGCATTTTTGGTTTTGATGTCAACTGCATTTTCTTCTTATTACTCCCTAACCAACCCATTATTTTGTATCTTACTGATTCTGTGGAGGGTTGTCTATTTTTGAGCACTGTTGAATTTCTTTCTAGCCAAATGTGCCAATAGATGATGAACTACAGTGTGTTCCATTGAGGGTGCTCGTGACACCAATTTTTGAAGAGGGCTTGTAGGTTCTGTCCATTCCAGCCCGCATTTATCTTTAGCGCTGTCAGCATCACTATCCAAACTTGTTGAGTGAAATTACAGTCAATCATCAAGTGCTGAGTCAAATCCGAGTTTTGTTTGCAAAGGCCACAAATACTCGGACCTTGAAGCCCTCTTCTTTGCAAATTTACCCAGGTAAGAATTATGTTTTCCATCATCAGCCAAGTGTGTAGTTTGAGTTTGTTTGGGAATTCCCATTTCCATAAAGAATTGTGCCACCAAGAAGTGCTTCGAGTCTAGATCTTCCTCGATATAACATCGTAAGCATATTTTGCTAAAATGACCCCCCGAGGTAGTGTTCCCTGTCCTGACTAAATCATCTAGAGTATCTGTAAGGAAAATTCCTTCATGATTCATAGCTCTGCAGAATTCCTCCCATTCTTCTGCCTCTAATCCAACCAATCCCAACTCCCTCGCCACTTTCCACTGACTGAAAGGTGTTATTTTCCTATTGAAGTCTACAACTTGAAAGAGGAAAGGGTATCCACTCGCCCTTAAGGATACGATGAGCCCGCTAGAGAAAAAATATCTAATGCCCAACCCTAGAATCAGATCTTCTCCTAAACAAATGGACATTTCGGGTCTAGGTTTCCAAGCAATCCAGTGTGCCACCACTTGAAATGAATTAAGGAGGCACGTCCATGTACTTGAGATATTTGTAGTGCTCATAAGAGGTATTTGAGCCATGTCACCACCGAGGACGAGTGAAAATATTTATCTAATATTACCCTATGCCAAAGGCCATCTTGCATTAAATAATGCCAAAGAGTGTTTGTAGCCATCGCTTTACCAAACCATGACAATTTCTTAAAACCCCAACCGCCGAAGACTTTGGGATTTGTTAAGGCCTCCCAATTATAGAGGTGGATTTGATAGGTCTCCCCACAACCCGACCAAAGGAACCTGTACATTAGTTCCCCGATATGGGTTAAAATTGTGACTGGTATGTTTACAATTGCCAACCAGTGTACCAGAAGGCTTTCTAAAACTGCTTTGACGAGGATGAATCTCCCTCCCAACGTAAACCAATGATGACACCAGGTATCGAGCCTTTTTTCAAATTTTTGGAGGAGACATCTCTAGTCCTTTACCCAGTGTTTTCCGGCTTTAAGAAGTAACCCAGGTAACAAAACCTTGCGTTCAAATCAACAAAATTAAACGGAAAAAGTGCCTTGTATAAGACCAGATCAATGTCTATGATACATGAGAAATGCATAAAGGATTTTTGGGGGTTTATGAACAAACCCATCGCTTTACAAAAAGCTGTAAGTATTGAAAAAATCTCCTCCCAATCAGCTTCCCGAGCTAAATTCATAATCAGAACATCGTCCACAAACATAAGTACAAATACCTTCAGAAGTCTTGATGGCTTAACCCCCAAGATTTTTCCTTATTCTTGAGCCTTCTTGAGCATAATACTAAGTCCCTCCATGACTACTATAAAGAGTAACAGGGACAAGGGAAAACCTTGTCTTATCCCACGCTCGCTTTTGAAGAAAAAAGTAGGACCATCGTTTACCATAATTGCAAAGGAAGGAGATGTTACACAGCTCATGATCTAGTTGGTTAACCTGAGTCCGAGGCCTATCTTTAGGAGCACTAGCCTAAGGAAGTCCCAGTTTACACAGTTGTAAGATTTTTGCAGGTCTAGTTTAAGAACAAGAGATTTCAACTTTTTAGACATTATGATGTGTATGCATTCTTGTGCTACACCTACAACATCCAAAATCCACCTTCCCTTGAAAAAGCCAAATTTCTTTGAAGAAATGGCCTTGGATAGCAATGGATTCAGTCTCAACCCTATGATTTTTGCAATAACTTTGTATGCTATATTGCACATGGCTATCGACCTAAAATCCCCGAAGCTTGCTGACTTATCCACTTTCGGAATTAGTGTTATAAAGGTCAAATTTAGGGAGCTTACCATCGAGCCAGTGATCCTTGATTCCTCCACTGCTTCCTGAACATATTTCCCTATGAGATCAAAGAACTTAAGAAATAATTATACCGTCCAACCGTCTGGTCCACGACTCTTGTCCTTGGTAAAACTTTTCAACACCAATTTTATTTCTTCAATAGTACAGGGCTTTTCAATCGCTTGAACTTCTCTCTCAACGAAGAAGATGGGGAAATGTTGTACAACCTTCATCTGTTCTACAATTGTGTTATGTCTCGTGTCAACGTATAAAGTTTTGAAGTGTCCCTCCACTTCAGATTTTAATGCTTCCTGTCCTATGTGGCTTAAACCTGTTTCATCCTTCATCTCCCAAATTGCATTTTTGTTTTTTCTGTGACTGGGAAAACGATGAAAAAAATTTGTGTTTCGATCGACCTGCTGGAGCCAAATTGCCCTACTTTTTTGTCTCCCTATTTCTTCTTCATCTAAAAGGAATTTATGTCTTTTCCTTTCCATCTATTTGATGTGGGAGTCTGTATCCAATGAAATCCTCCCACTGGTTTTTGAGCTATAAGAATTCTCAAGTTCCTCCTATATAGCTAATAGTTCCTGTAATCTCAATTCCTTTTGATTTTTCACCCAACCTCTCACTTTTTGTTTCAATATGTGGTGAACCAACCTGGTTCACTATGTAAATATCCAATATAAATAGGACAATAATCCATTTAAGGATAGTAAACACATTAACTAATAATGTATATGAATATGAGATGATGAGATACAATAAGAATGAGGGCCTTATATACCCACGCAGGGGTGCCCTTCCATGAAGAGACATGACCTTTCATTGGGAAGGTGTCTCTTCATTAATTATTCAATAACTATTATAATTTATTTATATTTATTATTATATATTATGTTCATAACATTGCCTTCCCCTTAAAAATTCTTTGTCCTCAAAGCATACTTATGGAAGACTTATCTCTTGCTCTGGCTTGTAATATCGTCTCCTCATTCTTTATCCTTGAATTAGTGATCGTCGAGGGCTTGAAACGACAGGATCTTCTAAGCGCTGCATAGAACCATCGAATTGTAAGGGAGTCTTCCCACCTTAAATCGATCTTTTGCACAATGGGGATTTTATGGTTCTTGTAGACAATTTGATGTATTTTGACTCCCCTGATAACTTCTACCTTGCGCATCATTTGTAATGGAGGTAATAATTTTTGACATATTTTTCATTTGTTTATGTGGATACATTGATTAGTTGAAGTATCGATTTTTGTGATTAGGATGTCTATAAGGCATCCTTGAAACCTGATATTTACTCTGTGTACTTGTAGCTTCTTCTTGATTAACACTTGGAATTTAGTCTTCTTCATATCCCTAGCTTGTTTCTACTTTGACATGTGAAGACGTCTTTACATCAACTGAATCTTTTTGAGCTGTAAGGTTGACTAGGTCTGTTTTAATTGCTTTATCCACCATCAGGTTTTTTCCATTTGAAGACTTCTGTAGTTCCATAGGTTCAGTCATTGTCTCTTTATCTACTAATGATTCTTTATGGATAAGTTGTTCTAACTTGTCCTCTACCGTCTTCTTATCACTCTCTATCTTCTTAATATGGGTGATTAAACTTTGATTATGGATTTTTAGGCGACAATTCTTTTCATCCTTTTCTGATAATTTCTTAATGAGATTGTGATTAGCTTGCTCTAACTTCTGATCCCTATGCTTCTTATCTTTTGACTCGTTGAGTTGTACTAATAAATTTTGGTTATGATATTTTAAGTAAGAAATGTCTTTGTCTTTTTCCTGTAATTTTCCCTCAAGATTTTGTTTTTGTCTCTCTTCTTGTTTTTTTAGCATTTGCTCCAACCCAAATTGAAATTGTAAATTTCTGTTGTGTTGTTGATAATGAATTAATTGGTTTTCTAATTCTTTTATTTTCACTTCCCAATGGGTGTCACCTTGATTTTCTACTAAAATAAAAAGCTTTTTACAATATGGACAAGGGCGAG
>SNQJ01S0010287.1:78092-100538 GCA_010110895.2 Picea sitchensis
ATCCATCTTAGTATTTATTGCCTCCAACTTAGCTTCCGTTGAATCCATCATCTCTTGTAGTTCATCTTTTGTTACTGTCTTCTTTTGTAAATCATTTATGTCCCTACACATTTCTTCACCTTCATCAAGAGTCCAAGTAGGACCGTCTAGAGGCTTATTTGGTGTAGAAGTTCCCTTTTTTGGTGGCATGTTGGCCAAGTATCACTTTAAACCTTGATTTTGAGGTGGTTTTGCTAGACAATCTTTCTTTTATTGTATCTCCAAAATTTTGGCCCTTCTGGGTATGAATTTTTGTTGTTGTTGTATTTCTCTGATATTTCTTTTCTGCAATGCCACAGGTTTGATCAAAATTGGATGTGCCAAGTAGAATTTATGGTAACTTCTCCACAACTTGCCGAGTTTTGGCATTTCCATGAGATATCACTTGTATAGCATGCCCCACACAAACTAATTGGTATAAAATTAAGAAACTTGTACCATAAATACTACAGAATGTCCACTATCCAATGCATCTGGTCTCACTCAAATAGGATACTCTCGGAATAATTTATAATTGTTTTACCCGGAACATCTGCTTGAGACTAGTCAATAGGACTAGTCATATACCCTATCTTCCATAGGGTGTATATACAAATATAAGATGACCCAGAAGCTGAATATTTTTATCACATATAACTTGATAATTTCTGTGAATATTCTCCAGATTTCAGGGTTTGAAACATTACAAAAAAGTTTTTATAGCGAAAATTCCGCGATGACTCAATTCAGGATGATTCCAGAACCCTATCTTACACAGGTTGTAGCTTCTAAAGTATAAGTCCTCAGGAGATGAAATTTTAACCCAATGTACCTTGATCCGTCTGCTAAATATCCTCCAAAGGGTTCCTTCTAAAACATCGTAGAAAAAAAGTTATACCGAAAATTCCAACGTGTCTCAGATGTAGTAGCGAAACCCCAAGACCTTGTGCTCTGATACCATATGTTAAGAACGAAATATAAATATAGCATAGAAAAACCTCAGAATAAGTACTCAACGCCTTGAAAAAGAGATAATTTCAGGTAATAATCCTCTTCGAGGGGGAAACCTCCTTATACCCCACATAAATGTCCAAATACAAGATGATTCCAAATGAAAATGTCTCCTTGGTATATATAGGAGACTAGGAGGTACAATTACAACTAATGGACTCAAGCCAACATAAATAAAATAACAATACTAATGTAATATTCCCCAATTAAGTGGTAATGAGCCACTATTTAGGGCTTAACATCCATTCAAGTAATAGCTTGACTAAGTGAAGGTCTGGAATGTGCTTTGGAAAAACAAAATCTTGAAAATAAAACGGTAGCTCATTTGAACATTTGCAAGAAAATTCAAAATTGACAAAATCTGGAAATTTGGGGCTGCTTATTGACTCCATAAAGACTGCAAAAGGATCTTCAAATAAGTGCAAACTGATGTCATACTCGTCCAATAGATTAGAAATTTGCTTCAGGTGATTTACGTGCCATAAATTTACCCCTTCACCTGCATCTTTTCTTTCATGTGATGTACTTAATAAGCTGTCATAGGAAGTATGGAAATCTACATTAGACTACTAAAACAAAACCTTTACTAGCTCGAAAGACACAACTTATTGATCATCATCTCCATTTTCAAACTCATGGTTTTTCAATCGCTGTAAATTTTGGCCGTTAAAATTATCCATATAACCAACTACTGGGTAATGAAAACAAGAGGAGGTTGCTGCAATTCCTTGTCCATTTTCCCCATTGAGTCTAGATGAATTTGCATCAGTCTGCACTCCTCAACTTCATTAATGGTCTTAAAATTTTCTCTCAATAATTTAAATGAAGAAAAGCATAAGGGCAAAAAATTTCCATTAGCAAACTCATTATTTTCTCCATGTTCACTGGCATAACTGTGAAATTGTTGACTTACAACACCATGAAAATTCTCCTTTAGTAATTGGAATGAAGAAAAGCACATGTGTAGAGTATTTACTTCACCCAATTCAATACTTTCCTCATGTTATTCATCGTTTTCACACCTGAAACGTGCAGGATGACTGCTTTCCTTAAACTGTTTAAACTGAACATTTCCTGCTGAAGAACATTTAGCTGGATGCTTTGAAAAATCAACTTCATAATTATCATTATATTCATCATATTTGGGCAAGTCAACTACATCTGCAATGTCATCCACAAGGAAAAATCTTGGTACATGAACTTGCTCTATAGTAGGCTGATCCTTATCTTTTGCAACAATGTCATCATTGAAAACTTCGAAAAAATGCATGGAACAATAATTTTTTTTCTCAGGTTGAAAATGATCAGGATGTAAATTAACGTATTGTTTATGTACAATCTCATGTTCTTCTGCTACACCATCGTTCTCTGTATTTTCAACACTCTCTAAATTCCAATTTTACAGCCTATAACATGCTTGAAGATTGTCTTCTACTTCCCGGGCATCAACAAACATCTGTTGTAGGGTCTTATATCTTCTTTTCATCAAAAGCAAGGATAGATCTGGATGAAGAGCTAGCTGTTGCATAACACAGTTTGGCAGTGTCTTCAAGGGGTTGGATATCTTTGGGCAATAAATAATAAAGACTAGCAAACCTCCTACTAAACATAAAGATTGTTTCATCACTCTATCTCTTCAAGGAAATGAACTCAGAAAGGTACCGATCCAAAGACTTTCTCTCACCCCAAAAATTTAGGAAAACATTTTTCAGTTCTTTCCATGAGTTGATGGTCCTGGGCTGTAAGTGTCTAAACCACCCTTTGATCTCTCCTTGCAATGATTAGGAAAAAAATCTCATTAAAACATCATCATGTTCGATTTCAAAGAGGTCTGCAAAATGCTCAAAAGCCTGGACATGTTTTTCAGCTGAAATCTTCTCAAGCTCACCATCGAACACATATAGGTATCTATAGTTCTTTGCTAGAAAGTCATGAAGTATAGAAGGTATTTTCAACGATCTGTATCTTCCTGTGATCTTGGTAAGTGTAGAATCCGGTACATGAGATGGTATATCAGATTTAGTATCTAGAGGATCACTAGCTTGGCTATGGTTATCATTAAGATCTTGTTCAGGATCACCAATACAAAAAGAATATGTATTTACAACTTCACAAGAATGATATACAACTTTTAAAGGAGAGTCAAATGCAGATCTGTAATCTTCATTCAAATACAACAGGTAAAGGACAATTCTTTTAACTTGTTCAAGAAAGGACAAGAGGTAACTGATGAAAAATAATAAGATCTCTTGGAAAAAAGTGAAGCTTTGATACCTGGTTTTCCCACAATGTCCTTCCATGTCTCTGTCAATGGATCTCGTCCCCTAGTGAAGTCTTTGAATCTAATTGAAGCATGATTGTAGTCACCAGGTGAATGGTACATCCTTCTTTGTGTTTGACCTCTGTTCACCATTATAAGTCAAATCTGATCCTTATCGTTTATCCCAGGGAAGATTTCACCTTTAGTCCTTGGAAACGACGCCAAAATGTTAGCTATCTGTAAATTGCCTTGGCTGAGGAGGCAAATCATAAAGGTAACCACATACCAACTGTAGGATGGAAGCTAGCCCTTCCAACCCAGAGGGGGCTCTCTCTCTTCAAATCAATCACTGAAAGGATTGATTTGGTTTTATGCTCAAAGTCTAGATCTCTAAGATAAATTTGGGTTTATAATGTTGGTGGCAATGTGGAAATAAAGTTCATTAGGCAATGGAGTCATAGAGAAGTCAGAAATCAATGAAGGTTTACTACATACTTGGTAAATTGAAAAGTGACTTATCAGAGGCAAGCTAGAGAGCACTGCTTTACGCCAATTAGATGTTGTTGTAGACATAAGATTACAGAGAAAACAAATAAAACCTTAGGGCATCTAACAAGGATGAATCCCAAGGTGATTATGGTAGAAGGACAAATAAAATTACATGCAACAGAGCATCAACTACACATGAATTCTGATACATACATTTCAGATTAACACAAAGAAAAATCATATAACATAGATGCATTTAGATTGGAAGACAAAATTGTAAGATCACATGCATAAAGTAACACAATCACATGTATCTTTGGAGTCAAATATTAGGGGCTTCTGATCCAGTAATTTCATTAATATCAGAGAGAAATTACAAAAAGGTATTCGATAGTCTCTTCCTTACACACTTGCCCACCCTTAGCTCTCATAGCTTCATGAAATATATACAAAAATTATCCTCCTATGTTGCCAAATTCGAATTCTAACAACCTTCCTAAGTTAAAAAATAGTTACAAATCTCTTGGCAACAAAATTTGAACTAACTTCTGAAAAAGAGGAGTCAAATTTGACTCATTAATTACAAGATAATAATAGATAAATCCACTTTTGAAACCATATACTGATGATATTTTACCTCTAGCATTTGTTGTAGATGAGATGGCACGCTTTCCTACCCTTCCTTGATGATATGGAGGTATTCTAGAAGCTCTGTGACAATTGCGCATCAAGTTTGTTGTGCAATAGTAACCTACAACAAAAATGCAACAGATTGGAAAAATAAGGGTCAAAGATGACATCATATATCTCGAATAAAAATAGATTTTTCAAAACTGAGAGAGGTTTTTTTAGATGAACCCGTTCTTGAGAAAAAACTCTCTCAATATTCTAAAATTACTCTCCAGTTTCTCAGGATCTGCACCCAAAGATGATGACAAAAACATTAAATGCTTAAATATGGAAACATGGCATGTAAAGATTCATTCGAATCTCCCAAACTATGACACTTGTTGCAAATATGAGAGAGGTTTTTATTACTTAGTCTATCCTTGACAAAATCCTCTCTGGGATTTTCAAAATTCCTCTCCCATTGGTCAGAAAGTGATATTGAATTTGACCACTAAACCAGTCATCTGTGCAGCCTATGCGCAACAAAATCCTCTGTGCAACAAAATCCTCTGTGAAACAAAATCTTCTACGTAAAAAAATCCTCTGCGTATCAAAATTCTTTGCATAGTGCGTAGCAAATGAGAGCAACAACCTTTTCACAGTGCGCAACAAATGAAAGCAATGTCCTCTGTGCAACAATGAACAACAACGTCATCTTAATACTCAATTTGCACAACATTAGGAAGTTGAACAAAAACTTGTGCAGTGCTATAGTTTTCTTGATGATGCCACGTGCCTCCAATGGATTTGAGCTTATGAAATCTTTAGGACCATGACAAGACTAACTATAACTGACTTGAATTGACCTCATGATATTTCATTATGACTCTTTACTGATATGAAAACCCATACCTTTGGCACCAATACCATATGTGTCATGACTCAACTTTATTTTATGACCTTACTCAAACACATTTATCAATAAAAAAACCATCGATTCATAACCTAAGAGAAATCATTCCATGGTCTTTATGAGACCAAAGCATGACTTTACCCTATCATACATTTTTTATTCACAACCTAACAACCTATTTATAGGACACTAACACACCCAACTCGTAATGTCTTATCATCCCAGAGCTATGTAGGTGGACCTCCCCACCATAGCACACATAGCCAGAGTTAACACCTCCTCCAGGCCTACATCCCCTCCTAGGACCATTTTATGTTTAACCTTCTTAGGTTTCCAAAATTTCTTCCCATTCCGAGTACTCCAACGAGCCCTCTGAGCCTTTCCTTGGATATCAGTTCTATCCTATGCTTTTTCCCCATTAAACATACCATAATCCCCATTAACACCTTCTGAGACTGCGATCCCAACTGTCGATTATGCATTTTCTCTTGTCTTGGTCTCTAGTGAGTTCAACTGCATGATAAGATGTCTTCACGAATCATGTTCATATAACTCTGTGCTTCCACCCTTGACTATTATTGCTTATCTCTCCTTCACATCGCTTGGGATTTGTCTGTCTGGACAGTTTCTCTCCAATCCCTTGGAATGCTCACCAACGTTCCTCCAAAGCACTGGCTCTATCTTGACAACCTATTTGTCCTCTAGTGCTTCTCCATCTTTCAATCCTTTTCTGAAAATCCCTGACCCTTTCCTTAGCTCCTCATCTAATACAAAAAGCCTGGTATGTTTACAGATTGCCTCATCAATGGGGTTCATTAGGGCTTTAACCACTGCTTCTATTTTTGGGAGAGCCTACTATGGACCCCACTCGATTTTTACACCTGCGCCCACAACTGATTATTGTCGAATACTGTGCTCAATGCCTTCTGTAGCTTGTCTCTAGTTTTGTTCATTCACCATTCCCTTCCGTTCGAGTGCTCCTTCCCACTTATGAAATATATAAATTTATTCTTCAATGGGAAATAACATTCTGAGTGACTAGGAAAACCTTATTGCGACTGCAGATGGAAATCACATGCTTATAATGAATTTGCTATCTCACTTTTAAGGATTAAGATTAGCTAGAGAAAAAATCTAAACATATTGTGTTGACCAAATGTATTTATTATAAACAAATATAACACATACAATTTAAATTTAAGGTAATTAGATACAAAATTTAATAATTTAAGTTTATGTATAAACAAAATTCATTCTTGCAATAAAAAAGATTCAAATGGTCTATAAAAATAAATGAGAAGAGATGTGACCATATGGAGCCATTAATATTGTATCAAAATTATGTCTGTTGCATATGGGAAGTCAGATTTCCCATTGACCCAAAACACTTATTGAATTTTTTACCATCCGAGTCAATTTTGAAATGAACAAAACCTTTAGGGGTACTGTTTCACCATACAAAGAATTTGGATCATGTTTAGCTCTACTCATGCTCAAATTTTTTCCAAATTCTTATCAAATTTGTGGTTGGAAGGAAGATCTTTTTGCTACAAGATTAGCTTATCTATCATAATGGTACTCATTGATCTTGAAGTCCTCATTAACTCTATAATAATCAACCATATATGATCTTTTATTTTTATGATTAAGAAGGGAAATTAAAATTATATATTGCATGCCTAAGAAGGGTGTTATAACATTAATGAATACATGTACAAATAAATGAGTGTGGATTGCATAGCTTGAATTAATATTATGTTACTTCATGTCTTGAGTTTTAGAGGTACTTGGCTAATTGAATATCATTAAAATCCTTGGTGGTGGGTATTTAATGTCCTTAAAGGATAAACATTCATTTTTCACTATGATAGTTGAGGATTTTGTTGCTCCAACTCTTGAATATCAAGATGTGTTATCAAATTACATAATTTATTAGTAACATAAGCTTGAAATGCCCAACCCTTGTGCAAATGCAAGTGTGGACACTAGATGAATTAGTCTCATAATGTTTTGGGGGGATATAACTCATTATGCATGGCCTCAATGAAATTTCTATAGGCTCTTTGAAATTTCATAAATCTAGGAGTCCTGCTAGTAGATTGTAGTAGGCACAAACTTAATTGTTACAAAGGCAGTCTTCTCTTCATGGATGTGTTTATAAGCTATGAAGTAGGCTTCTTCCTTATGAATCCATCCATCTATAGCCTCTAGATCAACTTTACCCTCATCCTACATGCTATACATATTAACTTTCACTTTGAACAAGATCCACCTATGAAATAAATCATTATTAGACATTGATGGCATCAATTGCAGTATGGAACTCTTCAATATCTTCAAAAATTGAGCACAAATTTATTCTTATTGTGTTTTCAAATATATTTTGATTAACAAACAAGATAAGTAATTATTGGTAGTATTTTGTCAAAGTGTTGATTGTTGTTTGAGACTATTTTGAGCAGAGAGGAAGGTCAAGTTGTGGCTTTGTAGGGATTATTCCTTGCTTCTTACTCTTTGATCTCATCTAAAATAACATCCAACACAATTGATCAATGGTGTCAACTAATGTCAATCGTCTTGCTTTCATATTATTGATCTATTCTCCTAGGTGCAAGCACACCATAACCATTAGCTTGAGAAACATAGAGGTTACGAGGAAGCATGTTCAACTTGTTGGAGAAATGGCCAAAAATGTAGGAGATAATGGAATGGAAAACAAAAACACATCGAGGAAGTAACTACTATTTCCCACTCTATACACTTGCCATTATATTTTACAATGTACATTAGAGTATGTATTGACATTGTAGATTGAAATCACTCTATATTGCAAAATATCAGGGGGTATTATAGGGATCATATTGAGTGAGAGTAAGAAAAATATATAATTATATAAAAAATAAAGACTAGAATCACTTAGGTAATTGTTAATAAGAGTTTCCAAGAGCATGTAAGAGAATACAACAAATTTATCAACGTCATATACGAAGGCAAGTGCAAGAATATAATTATATGCATGTGGGTACAAAAATCAATTGCAATATACTTACAAAGAAATCAATGATAGTTGTGGGTGATGGTGCTACATGTCTAAATGTGCCAAGTTATTTGGCATAAGTCTGTGTTGTGGTTTGGACTATCATTGACTCAACACTAAGCTAACAACTAGTGTAGGTTAGTGTTATGCGAGTCGAATGCAAGGGTCACACTAAAATTTCCCTATGCAGGGTCAACACAAGCTTAATTTGTTCTCATACAAACAATGTTCAATGGAATCTTTGAAACATTCTATATTATGTTGGATTTCCTTCTTATGCTCATGCACATATCATTATAAAACAATTAATGGCAAATAATTTTTTCTTATAAGCTAGAATGACTAAAGAAACATACAAACTCAAAGATGTTATGAATAACTCTATATCAAGGATTTCTTATGCTAAGCATTTGGTTTTTGTTTTTTTTTGTTTAAGTGCAGGGGTGAACTAACACATGATCTAAGAGGAATTTTGATGATACGATCCATGTTGTGATCCTATGTAAATGAAGAGGGAAGACCTTGAAAAATGGAAAGGTGTTTGGAAACTATGGCATGAGGATCAAGGTGTGTATTTAACAAAAGGTCATTTGAGTTAGGTCATACATAACACGATTTAAGTACTGGGACAAAATCTCTTTAGCATCTACCCTAGCAATATAAATTTGGAAGCGCTTGATCAGAGGCTCTAATGTTTGACCAAACAACCCTTGCACTCAAATAAAATGAATATTTGATTATTATTCATATTTTATGCAGTCAAAGTCTGAAACCATATTTGACCTCAAGGATCACACCATTTCGCCCAATTAGCAAAGAAAAATAAATTGAACGACAAGTGTATTATGTGATAACCATGCAAAAATTATGTATTACCCCATCATATTTGAGGATGTGGTTGCATGGGACCTAGACTTTTAATTAAGTGTTTGGTTGGACATACAATTAAAGTTCTTTGACCTTCAAAGTGTGAACAAAGTTTTGAGTTCTATATGTATCCAAAACAAGGATAAATGATTGCCTAACAAATGAAGCCACTTACTTTTAATGTTTTGAGATGGTGAATGAATGTCATGGTTGTGAATGAGAGTTTTGTATTGACAATGTTAGGGTGGTATTCACAAGGTAGTTTTTGCTCTTTATTAGAATGTTCGATTATATGCAAAAAATACCCTTTTTAAATTTCAAGCCATTCCTTCAAATCATCAAAATAATTACAGTCAAGGAAATAGTTACAACATCACATCATCAAAATAAGATTACCTCTATGTCCATCCAAGCAATGAAGTATGACCAACACATTTCTTGCATCATTTTCTTTTCCAATGTATGGGATGGTCTAGCATATTTTCTCTCCTATTAAAATACATGACATAGTCAAAATATATATTTCCTCCTCCACTACCTCGTTGTTTCCTTTGCTACCTTCTCCTCTATAGCTTGTCATTGCTAGAGGAACAAATAGAAAAATAAAATTAGGGATTGGCAACAATGAAAATAAGGTACATTTTGCATCAAATAATCAAGCTAAATCTCTATGAGTCTCTCCTTCATACCCCTAGAAACATAGATTCTACTAAATATAAACCCTAGGTTAAAAATCTAGATAGGAAACAATGGCCACATAATCATCATTTACCTAAAATCGATTGGCCTCCTCTTTGTTTGTGAATCCAATCCAAAGTGTTTCCACTAATTTATTGGTCCAAAAAATATGGTTTATCTCATTCAACACATTTTCCCTCCTCTTCTTGAAGAATAATCCACTCATATTGAAACATTTTTCCTCCTTTGGTTGGAGAAAAATCGACTCACCCTCATTCACCACATATTTCTTGTTCTTATTAAAAACATACACTCACTCTAATTCACCACATTGTTCCTCCTCTCATTAAAGAAAAATACATACACCTTCAAAGGTTTTTCATCCTCTGGTTGATTTCACAAATGTTGTCACATAAACCCATGGTTTTTGCTCCTCTAGTTGATTTGATAAACCTGTCACATAAACACATAAATATTGATTTATTAAACCCATCAAATACAAATGAAAAGGGTACACACACTTTTTCATATGTTATTGAGTTTGTGGCTCATGCTTTTTAAAGTCAGAGCTCTTTCATATTTTTTATTTGTTTTTAGTTGGGTCAATGCTAAAGTCATTGCCGTTATTTTAGTGTAATCACATGTTGATGCTAAACCTTGCACTATTAGTGTCAAAAATTAATATAACATCCAATATTGTGTCAACTATTCATGCACTAGTTAGGGGGTCAACGAGTTAGAGATTTAGGTGTTAATCATGCATTATGCATTATAGGTTAGAGGTTATTAGATTAGTCATAATGGTTAAGAATCAAAGGGTTAATGTTAAGGGTTAGGTATTGGGGGATCGTGTTCAAAGTTTTTAGTGCGTTATATGGATGAAAGGAGGTAGTTACATGAAGGGTCATTGGGCTGAAAGGAATGTGTCAAGTAGATATGTTTTAGAGGGTTATGGGTTGGTGGGCTACCGAATCAACCATACCACATCATCATCATCATCACCATAATTATCATATTAATGTCTGATGATGATGATGATGATGATGATGTTGTTGTTGATGATGATGATGATTATGATGATGATGATGATGATGATGATGATGATGCTGACGACGACGACGACGATGATGCTGACGCCGACGACGATGATGATGATGATGGTGATGATGATGGTGATGATGATGGTGATGATGATGACGACGACAATGCTAAAAATAACGATGACAATGACGATTAATTTTTTATATGCATATTTTTATGTATTTTAACTGTATGATGATTTACATATTTACTTCCTTTTGTAAGTTAAATAAGGAGCCTCAACAACTTGCATTAACCACCCTCTACTCAATATATTATTAAGTCAGATCCCTTCATAACCATCAAGTTCAATGGTATTATGGTTGAGAGAGTTATAGTTAATTAAGACTCTGATAGGAATATCGTTTTTAAACAATCATTGAAGGACATTATTTATCATACAACATCCCACACAAACTATTTCCTCCATGTTGGAGATGAGAGGCCCAAGCCCATCTAGGGAATTCTATATGTTGTGATATAAGTGAGGTGTTTCAAGCATAATCATGAATTTCAAGTCTTGGTATTGGTTTAAGGGTTATGGTGTTTTGGGTTAGAGGATTAGTGGGTTGGGATAGGGTTAGTGGGGTTAGGGTTGGGGTTAGTCATTTAGGGGGGTAGTCATACATTATGCATTAGGGGTTAGAGGTTATTAGATTAGGCATACATAGGTTAAATTTTAAGAATCAATGGGTTATTGTTAAGGGTTAGGGGTTGATAGGTTGGTGTTAAATGCCTTTAACAAGTTATATAGGTGAAAGGGGGTGATTTCATAAAGGGTCATTGAGGAAAAGGACCATGTGTCAAGTCGATATAGGTTAGATGGTTATGGATTGGCGGACTTGAAAATCAACCATAGAGTCAACTATGTTTAAATATATCGTCATTGTCATTTTCATCATTGTATTCTTCATCTTTGTCATCATCACGATGATGACAATGACAACCATGACAATGACATTGATGAGGATGATGATTGTTTTTTTTATGTGCATATTTTGACATATTTCAACCATTTTATGTTTTACATATTTACCTCCTTTTACAAGTTACACAGGGAGCCTTGAAAACCTACATTGACCACCCTCTACTCGATAGATTATTAAGTTGGATTCCTACATGCCCATCAAGTTCAATGGTATTATGGTTTAAGGGTTAAGGAGTCTTGGGTTAGTGGGTTGGGATAGGGTAAGTGGGGTTAGAGATACCAATGAGTTAGGTTTATTAGGTTAGGGGGTTAGTAGGTTTGGGTTATTAGGCTAGTGTTCTAGGGGGTTATTCATGCATTATGCATTAGGTCTAGAGCGTATTATATTGGGCATCATGTGCGGGTTAAAGGTTAGGAATAAATGGGTTGGTTTTAAGGGTTAGGGGTTGGTAGGCTAGTGTTCAAATAATTTCTTAGGTTATATGAGTGAAAGAGAAATATTGCATGAGGGGTCATTAGGGAAAAGGGGCATGTGTTAAATATATATGGATTGGAGTGTCATTGGTTGGTGGGTTACCAAAATGATGAAGAAGATGAAAATGGTAGCAGTGGTGGTGGTGATGATGATGTCATAATCATCATCATCATCATCATATCATCATCGTCATCAAATGAAGAAGATGATGATAACAATGACGATGATGATGACATCACCGCCACCACCACCATTCTCAACATCATTGTCATCATCACCATGATGATGATGATGATGACAAAAAAATTGATGATGACAATAATGATGACATTATCATTATCACCACCACCACCACCATTGTTGTCTATTATCTTTTAGGGTTACTCTGAAAGTGTTTACACCATGTTTGGGGGTGCTTTGTGAGATTTGGGGAACATGGTGTATGATTAGCCCTTGAATGGTCAGTGATGGATTGGAACATGGGATATGGTCCGTGGTAGATTTATACATTACAACTAGCTTAATTGGTGGTTTTTTAACCTCAATTGGGTGCTTGAATGATATTATTCCCTATGGCATTGGAGATCTATAGACAATTTGGTGATGTTCTTTTTGATGACCATATGGATATGGTTGCTTGCTTGGATAACACCTTGCATTGGAGGAGGAGTACTTTGAATCCTAGGGGAGGGCATTGGGCCCTAGATAACATGGGGTATCTTGGATGCTTGTGTAGAGGATTATAGTTGACTTGGAGATGCTTGGGTTATGACAACGTTAATGTAGGGTAAGTGGACCTAGTGGAGTACATGGCTTATGAGGTTCATTGGAGTCATTGGAGGTTTATCGAAGGAGAGTTGGACATACCTTGTGGAGTACCCTTTCATTTGGAGCCTTGATTGTGGATGAAATCACCTTGGATCTTGACATGTGTACCCTTGGAGAATAACGCTCGACATGTGTGAGCCTATGTGTGGCTTTGTAGGTTGCTTGTAAGGGCTGAGGACCACATATGTATCATTGGCCTCCCTTCCCTCTCATATATATAGAGGAAGGAGAAAATCCTTTAATCATCATCATTATACTCTTCTCTTTGTACTTGTCTTCATGGAGCGAGATGCCAAGGTTCGTGAGGAAACCTTGGGAGAATTTATGAAAGGGAAATATGACTTCTTTATTGGGAGCTTGCTTTCGTGAGATACTAGGGTTTACTACTGTGAAGAAGATTTTGGAGATAATCATTCATTCGTTTTTATCACTCTTGTGTCAGATATGTGACTAAGAGGAGTGAACTTGTCTTCCTCTCTCTCTTGGATCTTCTTTTATACTTTTTCTCTCGTCTTAGAGTCACTAGGGTTCTTGAAGCTTCCTGAATACTAGGGCTAGTTTTCATTACTTCGAGACATGTATATTAGTGTTTTGAGATGAAGCCCAAGGTTATTCTTGTTGAAGTGAAGAGTAAGAGGAGATGTCTTTCCTTGGAGCACATTCTTGTGTGATGCATGCTTGTTGGAGCTCCTTGGTGTGAGCTAGGATTTTCATTGTTTTTCCTAGCTAGGGTTTTAGAGAGCTAGAGGATTGTAATAGCTTTTTGTTAAGGCTGATATATATGTGAACTTCATATTTATGCATATTAATGATGTTTATAGCCATTCAATACTTGTGGCATTGTAGATTTGATTTTCAACCATCTATTTCTTTAGGGTTTTGTAATTTCCAGTGCTTATATGTCTTTTTGATTTGACACAAGTAAAGGCTAAATTGGTTAAGTGATTAAAAATTTAATATGTTGAAGAAGATAAGGTAAATTTTCTACTGTATTTACAGTTGTCATAAGTGATTTTCAAATCTATTATATGCATGATAAGTTTTCCTTAGAGGGATGAAACTTATTAGCACACTTTGGTATCTTATCTCTTGAATACCCTAGTGGAATGGGGTTGTTAAGAATTGAAATATTGTCCACTATTATTGTTGTTTTGTTTATATTTTATAACAACCCTAAGGATGAAATTCACAGGATCAAGATCCAAGAAACTTCTAGTTGAGAGGTGAAATTTCCGTTTTGCGCATATTTTTAGAGATTTCTACATCATCATAATCATAATCATCATCACAATGATGATGACGATGATGAAAACACATTTTAACATAGTAGATGTTATGGTTGATCTGGTAACCTACCAACCCATAACCCTCTAATCCATATATGCTTGATACAAGGTGATCATCATGATCATCATCAACGTCATCATTGTCATTGTTGCGGTGATGACGACAATGGTGATGACGATGATGATTATGATGATATTGTTGTCATCATCATTTTTGTTGTCATCGTTATCACCATCATCATCTTGACGATGACGATGATGACAACGACAACAATGATGAGGATGTGTTGTGTACACAACACCCCTATAATTTTCTCAAACATTAAAGGGTTTCCCTTATTGATTTTGGCATTGTCACCTTGATTTGTTTTTGGTTTTCTATCTCTAGTGTTTTTTTATGTCTTGTTTGTCCTTTTGACGTTCTCATCATCTTCCTCTCAATGATATCTTTCCATTGATATGATTGGTTTGGTTTGATTTTCTTATATAGTCATATAAATATTTTATCATTCAGGTGATTGGATTGCTTTTTCATTGAACATTATTAAATCACAACATCTTGTTTAATTATTGGAAGTAGTTTTAATTTGAATTCCTCACATTCACTTTGTTCTAAAACAAGATTAAGAAGAATATTTTTATCGTTCAATAATTAACATGTGATTCTAAAATATGGTTCAATTGATTGATTAAAATTTGTCAACAATTGAGTGTTTATCAAATCTTATGAAATTAATTTCCTCAAATTTGCAAAATATTCCCAAATCTCAAAATATAATGTCCAATCTAGTATATCTAGAATAAGTGATATCAATTAGATTTGATTTTATTAATTGATTTTGGTTAATTAAGATTTGGAGATCTTGTAGTTCGTCTTTTAAAAGATTTTTGTTATTAATTTAATTTATTTTTGTTACAAGTGTCTATTACAGATCTGCAGTTCAACTATAGTCTCCAAGATATGCCCAAAATAATTCATTCAGTTAAAATTATTCATCTCTTCAAGGCGTAATGCTTGGGCAACATCAAATGGAAAATTTGTATCAATTTCAGGAGGCTATCTTCCATCTTTCATTTTGAACAAACAATGAGGAATTTCTTCAAACAATTGAAAACCGATTTCTCAAAGATGGTCAATTATCATATTCCAAAAGGATTCGCCCAGAATATCAATTGTTTGGGAGAAATATTATCAGGAAGGAGACATACCAGATTTGTTGTTATGACCAACTCACAAGAAACAATTTTGCAAGTCGAGTTCCGAGCGATCATAGAGGAATTTCCCAAAATAGTTGAAAACCCACTTGCAAAATGGGTCAATTTACTTCTCACATGGGATGTTTTCTCAGAATGTTAATAGTTTTGGAGAAATCTTATCATGAAGGAGGCGAAATTTCTCAGATTTGCTGTTATGACCAATTCTCAAGAGACATTTTTGCAGATCAATTTTTGGGGAAACCAAGAAGAATTTGACAAATCGGTTGAAAATCCGTCTCGAAAAAATGCCCAATTAGCTAACCTCCAAAGGATTTACGAAGAGGTTAAAAATTTTGGGAGATATGATGCATTTTTTGGGCAGGTTCTGTCCAGAATTAGCAGTTTGCAAATTTTGTCATTGATTCTGTTCCGATTTCTATAGCAGATTTGTGAGCAAGTTTGAGCGAATCAAGAGGGATTCGACTTGGGTGGAAAATATTGTATAAAACTCTGATTATTCTTGTGTAATCATGGTTCCATATCTAAAACTTATGGGGAATAGTTATGCAGTAGGAAGAAAAGCTTGAAGACACTATTGTATTGAAGTGATCTTTCTTTCCGTGGAATTTCAGAGGGCTGTATAAAGACATATTTATTGGAAGCTAATGACAAGTTCCATTTTTATGCACTATTGTATAACTTGTATCTTTTTGTTGTTTCTTATTGATTATTTAGTTCTGAGTTAAAATTTTAATTTCTTTAAATCTATCTTTACAGAGAAGAATATATTTTAATCAGAATTCAATTATAGATTCATGGAAATTTGATTGTAGTTAATGATAACTAATTTTCATTTAATTATAATCTTGTTTTACTTTAATTATTGCTGCATTGAAAGAATTACTTCTTCAATATGATAGTAGATCTTACATTGAACCTATTTGATTAAGTTTAAGTATATGTTTTGATTGATTTGAATACCTATTTATTTAAGTCATTACATTGCATATTTGTTTGAATAACTTGCAAATCATATGAACCGTTTCTATGATTTGCAAGTGAATCCTAATCTTGAATTCAATATCAATCCTCTCCCCTTTTTACCATTTTGCTCTTGGTTTGGATGAGATCTGTGTCTTGTCCTAATCAAGATAGGATATATTACATTTTCCTTTATTGCTTGCATCATAAATTAAACCTACATTTGCATTTAGGTCCATAAAGCCTCCTTTTATAGGAGCAAATCTGTTGGTGGTTTAGTTGAGCCCTTATGTCAGCTTCATGATTTCCTTCTTCAAGCAAATGAAAGAATGTAATTCCTTCTCTTTTGTTTGCTGATAAAAACAAGTAATAAGATACATTAGCAGATAGAAGACCATGTATAATCTTTGTACATATAGATTGGTTTAGATTAGATTAACATTTAGATTAGGATAGTTTTAGATAAGGGTAACTGGACCCATTAAACCCAGTTGGAATCACCATCCCAAAAGGATAAGGGCCTAATTGGGGCTGTGACTGGGTGATCTCCTTATAATGTTGAACATGGTCATTTTTGGCCATCAACAATATGTTAAACATGATGATGGTGACAATGATGATGATAATGGTGATTAGTTTTTTTTTAAAGTTTGTGCATATTATAACACACTTTAACCATATGTTGGTTTACATATTTTCTTCCTTGTACAAGTTATATAGGGAGCTTGGATAACCTGCATTAACCACTCTCTACTTAATAGACTATTAAGTTGGAGCCATTGATGGCCATCAAGTTCAATGGTATTATGATTGAGCAAGTTATGGTTAACAAGGCTATGATATGAACATAATTTCTCAACAAATTTTGAAGGACATATCTATCTTATAGTATCCCATAATGTTTTTTCCCTCCATGTGGGAGATGAAAGGCCCAAACACACCTACTTAATTCTAAATAATGTTGTGATGTAAGTTAGGTTTTTCAAGGGTAAGCACAACTTTGAAGTCTTGGTAGTAATTTAAGGGTTAGGAAATTTTGTGTTAGAGGATTCACGGGGTTAGAGAGACTAGTGAGTTAGGATTATTGGGTTAGTGGGACAATGCATTCCGATTATTGTGTTAGTTGTTAGGGGGTTAGTCATGCATTATGCACTAGGAGTTAGAGGTTATTAGATGAGACAAGTGTGGGTTAAATTTTAAGAATCAATGGTTTAATGTCAAGGGCTAAGGGTTGGTAGGCTAGTGTTCAAAGTGCTTAGCAATTTATATAGATGAAAGGAGGTGATTGCATGAGGGGTCATCGGGGCAAAGGGACATGTATCAAGTAGATATGGGTCAGTGGACTACAAGATTAACCATAACATCAAATACACATAAATATATCATCATAGTCATCATCATCGTGATGATGATGGTGACGATGATGATGACAACGATGATGACAACGATGACAATGATGATGATGGAAATGGATTCTTTTTATGTTCATATTTAACATATTTCAACCATATGATGCTTTACATATTAACTTCCTTACACAAGTTACAAAGGGATAATTGACAGCTTGTGGTGGCCGCCCTCTACTCAATAGATTATTAAGTTGGATCCCTACACACCCACCAAGTTCCATTGTATTATGGTTGAGTGAGTTATGATTAATCAAGGATATTACGAGCATATCATTTCTAAACAATTATTGATGAGCATTATTTATCCTATAGAAGCCCACACAAATTGTTTTCCTCTATGTCGGAGATGTGAGGCCTAAGCCCACATAGGGAACTCAAAATAGTGGTGTGATTTAAGTTACATGTTTGAAGGGTAAGCATGATTTTCAAGTCTTGGTACTGGTTTGGGTTAGGGAGCTTTAGGTTTGAGGATTAGTGGGGTTAGATACTAGTGAGTTAGGTTTATTAGGTTAGGGGGTAAGTGGGTTGGGGTTACTGAGTTAATGGTTTAGGGGGTTAGTAATTAATTATGCATTAGGGATTAGAGGTTATTATATTAGGGATGTGTGAGTTAGAGATTAAGAATCAATGTGAAGGGTTAGTGGTTGGTAGGTTAGTCTTTAAAGTCTTCAACATGTTATACGAGTGAAAGGGGGCAATTTCATGTGGGGTCATTGGGAAGGGACATGTGTCAAGTAGATATGGGTTCTAGGTTATGGGTCAATGGGATACCATATAAACCATGGTATTGACTAGGTTTGTTAGGTACTAGATGTATTATAATAAGAAAAAAATAAAAACATTGCAACAAATACCAACGAAACAACAAAATATAGAGAACCACAACACCAAAAATGATACCTTTATTGATAGAAATCCAAGTTCACTTACCTCTTCGAGGGGGAAACCTCTAATAGAGAAGATCTCTATTACAATAATTCTTAAGACAAGACTTTCCCATGCCTTCTACTTATATTTATACTAATTCTATATTCTAAAGAACATTCTAGAGGAAGATCTTTCTAGAAGTGGAAGCTTCTATTAAGTCTTCTCACATTTGACTTGTTCACATTATTATATAGGCCTTATTTACTAATGTTGGCATTTATTACATAGAAAACATATTATTCTACCTATGTGAGGGGTTAGGGAGGTTATGTCCCTAACATGCCTTCCTCCTTGAAAAAAAACCTTGTCCACAAGGCTAGAGATGGGGAAATCAGTGTAGAATGGTAGCTGGCTCCCACATGGCATCTTATGGTGGTGTATCCTTCCATTGAACTAAGACTTCCTTGATGGTGAAATGATGGAGGTGACACTCTTGCTGGTCCAAGATGGCTTGTGGTTGTATCCAAATGGATCCTTCTTCATCCAAGTCAAGGAGACTAGTTTAAGTCTGGAACTTAGTTCCAATCACTTTCTTTAAGCACGAGACATGAAAGACATGATGGAGATTAGAGTGTCTGGGAAGAGTCAACTTGTAGGCCACATGCCCCACTTGCTTGAGAACTATATAAAGACCATAACATTTGGGGGCAAGTTTCTGACAATGTTCATCTTTGAGTGAATTTTGTTTATAAGGTTGCAGATGAAGAAACACATAGTCCCCTTCAACAAATCAATGTTCTGAACGTCCTTGGTATGCTTGTTGCTTCATGCGATTCTGAGCCATCACTAAATTTTCTTTGAGGGTATGAAGAATGGATTTGTAGACTGTAAGAGTGTTGTCAACCTCTTGAACCTTAGAGACACTAGGCTTGTATGAGAGAACCGATGGTGGATTTTTCCCATATACCGCTTCAAAGGGGGTCATGCGAGTGGCAATATGGTAAGATGTGTTGTATCACCATTCAACAAGGGGTAACCACTGATCCCAATGAGTTTTCCAATCAGATGCAAAACACCACAAATATGTTTCCAAACAATTGTTGACAACTTCAGTTTGTCCATCAGTATGCGGATGATAGGTGGTGCTGAGATGCAAATGGGTTCCTTGGAGCTGAAACAATTCTTTCCAAAAATTGCTGGTGAAAGTTGGATAATGATCGAAGACAATAGAATGAGGCATGCCATGGAGTTTGAAGATATTATCCATAAATATTTGATCCATTATTGATGCAATGAAAATGTCTTGAAGAGCACATAAATGAGCATATTTGGATTAATGATCTACTACCACCATGATGACGGTATTATTGCATGATTTAGGTAAGCCAACAATGAATTCCATAGAAATATATGTCCAAATAGTGTATGGGATCAATAGCGGTTGGAGTGTGCTTGGAGCCTTGAAAGTTTCTCCTTTATTGCGTTGATAGGCATCACATTCAACCACAAAGGTACTGATGTCTTGTTTCATACCTTCCTAGAAAAAATAATATTTAACCCATTCATATGTTTTGATAAAGCCTAAATTCCCAGCCCTGGGTGAAGCATGAAGCTCAGAAAGCACAGTGGATATGAGTTATGACTATTTACTTAAATACAAATTCCCTTTGTAGCGAAGCTATTCATTTTTCCAAGAGTACCTTGGAGAAGCTTGAGAATTGTGTTGCAATTGTCAGATTAGGTGAGAAAGTTTGGGGTCTTGCAACCATTCCCGTTGAATGACTTGAATCCAATCTGGTAGAAGGAAGGAGAGGGAAAAGAGGGACCCTTCTTCCATTTTGGATGCTTCATGGATGAAATTCGTTGTTCCAGAAAATACTCGAGGCTCCGATGATCAATTTTAATTTGGAAACATTTCCCCAATAGATAAGGAAGCTAGAGATCCACTACATGCAGAATAACCAACATTTCCTTTTCATAGGTTGATTGACCCAAATGTCTCTCCAAAAGTTGTTTGATAGTGAAAGACAAAGGTTGACCATATTGCATGAGGACTGTCCCAATTCCTTTCCCTGAAGCATCACATTCTAGGAAAAAACTCTCGGTGAAGTCAAGTAGTGCCATGATAGGAGTCGTGCACATAGCCTCTTTCAAGGCATGGATGGATTGATTCACTGTTAGAGTCCAAGTGAAAGCATTATTTTTAAGGAGAGCAGTGGGAGGTGCTACAATTTTTCCATAATTATGAACAAACTTGAGGTAATAGTCCATTAAACCCAAAAAACCATGCAATATATTAAGAGTTTTAGGGCGAGGCCAATTATGCATAGATTCAATTTTTTTAGGATTCACATGTACGCCATCCTTGCCGATAATATGACCTGGGTACTCCACTTTCGAGGCTCCAAAGGAACATTTAGACTGTTTGAGGAAAAGTTTATGCTGAGAGAGTAGATGTAGAACTTGATCCAGATGGGATATATGGGCTTGCCAAGTTTTACTATAGATGAGAATATCATGAAAGAAAACTAAAACAAAATGACATAGGGAAGGGCGAAAGATATGATTCATGAGGCTTTGAAAAGTGGAGGGGAAGTTACACAAGCCAAAGGGCATGGCCAAGCATTCATAGTGGCCCTTATGAGTTCTAAATGAAATCTTGGGAATGTATTCCTCTTTCATACGTATCTAGTGGTAGTCGGAACAAAGATCAAGTTTGGTAAATTACTAAGAACCACTCAATTCATCCAATAGGTCATCAATGACATGAATGGGAAATTTGTCTCTGATTGTGAATTTGTTGAGGGCACAAAAATCAGGACACATGCACCAAGTTCCTTATTTATTAAGTACCATGACCACATGAGAAGAATAGGGGTTGGTAATAGGATAGATAACACTCGCTTTGAGCAATTCTTGAACAATTTTATCAATTTCATTCTTCGAGGAAATGGGATGACGATAAGGGCGAACATTGGGAGGAAGACTGCTCGACACGAGAGGAATGGAATGATCATGGATCCCACGAGAAGGGGGAAGTCTACGGGGAGTGGTAAAAACAACCTAGTGTCAGGAGAGTATAGATTGGAGGTTAGGATGCATAGAGGGTGTCTCAATGGCTTGAATGGAATGGAATTGGGAAAAAATGCTAGAATGACCTTTTTTGAGGATCTTTTCCATTCGATGGGAATTGATGATGTTAAGGAAACCTATTGTGATGCCTTGGAACTTATACATATGTCCCTCCTATGGGAATTGCATGGTTAATTCCTTAAAATCCATAAGAATAGGGTCGAGAGTGCGTAACCGTTCCACACTAAGCACAATGTCACAATTGCCAATGTCAATAACAAACATATGAGATTTCAGGTGGTACTGACCAATTTGGAGGCACATATTTGTTAATGTTTATGCCATTATTATAGTTCTTTGCATTTCAATAGATAAGAGCATCATAAGAACAAGATCACTGAGAAATACACATTCACAAGAGACACAAAATTTATCCTGGGA
>SNQJ01S0010287.1:122643-141903 GCA_010110895.2 Picea sitchensis
TCGGTGCTTCAAATTTCATTTTGGGCATGGAAATTAAAAGAGATCGAAAAAAGAGGAAACTCTGGTTAAATCAGAGAAAATATTCTGAGACAATATTGCAGAGGTTTAATATGAAAGAATGTAAACCGGTCAAGGTCCCCATTCATGTTGGTGTAAATTTATCTGTGGATTAGTGTCCCAAGACACATTAAGAGGAGGAGCACACGTCTCATGTTCCATATGCGAGTGAAGTTGGTAGTTTTATGTATGAAATAATCTATACTAGATCGGACATTGCACATGCAGTGAGAGTTTTGAGCAGGTATCTGTCAAAACTAGGGAAGGAGAATTGGATAAAAGTAAAAAGGGTTTTCAGGTATTTGCGTGGCACTGCTAGCTATGGATTGTGATACCAAGGAAGAACAAGATTGGACATAGTGTTGGACATACATGGCTTTGTGGATGCAGACTAGGCTGGAGATCTTGATCGTAAGATATATACAAGCGATTATGTGTTTAACATGTTTGGAGGAGCAATCAGTTTGATGAGCAAAAGACAAGCTGCATTGGCACTTTCAACTACATGAGATGAATACATGGCAACCACTCATGCAAGTAAGGAAACAATATGGTTACAAAGATTGTGTTTAGGTATTGGGTTGGTACAACAAGCTGTAAGGATAGATTGTTACAGTCAAAGTGCAATTTTTCTGGCGAAGAATCCGACTTATCATTCAAAGACAAAGCATATTGATATTCAATATCACTTTGTGAGAGACATGTTTGAAGAAAAAAAAGTGTTGTTGATGAAGGTGGACACTTTGAAGAATTTTGTAGATTCATTAACAAAATCTATGAGCACTAAGAAGTTCTCTTGGTGTAGAGGATCCATGGGCATTGCTGCCCTGGATTGTTGACTATGTAACCCTATAACCCCTTGTATGTAAAGAAAACAACAAGTGGGAGAATGTTGGGTATGTATTATATTCTTTGCACAAATAGAATTAGTGTATGCTACATTGTGCCAGGCGCGTAGGGGGATTTTATGGGGGACCATTAGCCCCCCCCCGAGATTTTTTTTCCTCGGGAAATGTGTCATTTTTTTGCCTCGTTTTTCGTGTTCCCTCGATTTTCATGTCCATTGTTGGGTGTTTTTTTGGCACATGGTTTTTGTCGATGGTTTTCTATTTCTGGTTAAGGAATTAGGGTTATTTACTGATCCAGGTCATTGGGTTAGGGTTTTTGATGTCACTTGCTCCTATATGTATATTGTATTGTAAACAATGTATCACTATGAATGTATATAGAATATGATGGTTTTCCTGGTTTGGGGTTCCACGGGAAAAATCTCTGTGTAATGTGTGTATTTTCCATTGTATCTTTTCTGTTCTTTTATTGAAAATCTGTTTGCAGTAAAATATTGTACAAGGGTTAAAATCTACATGAGATACATCCATAAACAAAGGTCCCATGAATGGGTGTTTCCCTCGATGTTGAGAGTGAAGTAGTCTAAGAAGTGTGTCCACAAGGGGCTCATCCATAAACAAAGCCCCCTGGTATGGGTGTCACCTTCCACACTAAGAATGAAGCCATCTAAGAAATGTGTCCATAAGCCTAGATCCTAGGTATTGGTGTTGCTATGATCTGGTCAATAGGTCAAGAGAAAATACTTTATCTAATTTTTCCAAATGAAAAATGGAAGATAGGTATGGTTGATATTGAGCTTGTCAAACTCACTCCAACTTAGAGGATCAAGGTTCACGATGACAAAGAACTAGCCTCTATTAAAATCAAGCTTGAGGAGTTGCTTTGGAGTGAGATAGATGGGTTTCTAAATGATTCATTTAAGGGAAATACTAGGGAATTAAAACATAATAAAATGAAGCTACTAATTCATAAGGAGTGGCTCTCAAAATAGGTGAGAAAACAAAGTTTTTCCACAAATATTCCAATGATAGGAAAACTGATAAACAATTTTGGAAATAAAAAAGGAAGATGGGACCTCAGCTCATAACTTCTTGGACATTGCTCAATTGTGATTGGATGTTTTTGGAAAAATATATAAGGAGGAAGAGAGGGTTTCTATTGTAGAGATAATCATATTGACCTCTTTCTTCCTAAGTTTTGTGGAAGAGGAGGATAATAATAGAGTATTAGGTCGTTCCAAAAGAGGAATTACAAGTTGTAATACATAATTTCTAGAAGGACAACAGTCTAGGTTTGGATGGTTGGAGAATTGAATTTTTTTTGGGTTGCTATGAGGTGTTAGAATATTATTTGTTAAGTATAATTGAGGAATATAAGAGCATTGGGAAGATGTTAGCCCCTTTTAGTTCTACCTTTATTTCTCTTATTCCAAAGAAGGATAACCCGAGTTCTTTTAGTGAATACATGCCTATCTCATAGTGTAATTGTATTTATAAGATCATATAAAAATTATAGAAATAGGGTAAAACAAGTCATTTCAAAGTCAATACCCAAAAATCATTTTAGCTTCCTTTCTGGAAGGAAAATTATGGAGGCAAATAGTGTCGTAATAAAAAAACATACATAATGTGTCAATTTTATGGAAGGTGATTGTTCTAGCCTTCCCTTTGATAGGGAGTAGTTTGGTGTGGAAGGTAGGTGATGTGGAAAAATTGCTCATAGGTTAAAATCCTTGGGTAGGAAGTGGGATTGATTTTAAAGTTCATGAAAATATGATAATTTTTCTTCATGGAAAAGGCATATTCAATTAGGTTGGCTTGCCTATATAGAATCATCCTCAATCTAGCAGCATGAATGGAAGTCAACAACTTTAATGGGCATACATGGGAGAGATAGTGAAATATGGGAAGCACATATAGCCACCCTTAAATCTATCCATGTGAGAATTAAAAAATCAAAATATGAGAAAGGGTACGAGGATCAACAACTATGTTAAATTATATGCTTTAAATTTATTTATTTTTCTCTTTGTTGAAAAAGGAGTCTCCAAGATTTAGGTGTTTGTGGATTCTATGGTGGTGGTAAACTGGATGAGTGGTGTTTGTAAAATGGAAAGTCTTGTGCTAATTCCTATCTATAAGGGAATTCAAAAATTCAAATCCTTATTTAACTCAATCTCTTTTACCTATGTATATAAAGAACAAAATGGGGAAGCAAATTGTGTCTCCAAGGAGTGCTTCCAGTTGGATTCAAGTCATTATCAGATTTTGGAATCAAAAGATGGCAACATGGCTATACTATTTTCCATCCTCTCAGTATTGTTAATGTATATGAGGGAATTTATGAAAAATATACAAGGGGATAATTATAATATGTTTTCATACATATTAATATTTTTATTTAAGATCATTTTGGGGGAGGATCTTGAAATGTTGAAGTATATGGAAATGTATTTTTCTTTCTTTTATGAATGAAAATTCAATTTTTTTCTATTATTTTTTTCTTCTTCGAGGGAAGAATTACACTTATGTGTGTGTGTGTGCAATTTTTTCCCTCGTAATACAATTTGTCTTACCCTCAAGTCCATAAGCAAGAATGAGATTGTTGGTACCTTGCTAGCACCATAAAAAATTATCTCACAAAGAGACTTGATCAATAACCATCTCACAAAGGAACATGTCACAAGTGATATTTGAACCCAGGTGGAGAGGATAACATTCCTCCTCTCAATATCTTGAGCCTAACACAATTGAAATTATTATTATACTCAGCCCCGAGGGTTACCTGAAGAGGCCATGAGCCATACGTGAGATCTATCCCCCAAGTTGGGTAAGGCATGGGTTCAACTCTATTGATCCCCTTGATGTTACATTCTTGGAACTTAGGCCACCAACAATTTACCTTGGTTAATAGTCATTGACGACAATGAAGTCTCTCGGGGATTCCCATGCATGGTTATATGCAAAAACTATAATAATAATAATAATAATAATAGTAATAATAATAATAATAATAATAATAATAATTATTATTATTATTATGACTATGACTTTGTATTAGTTTATTGTCACTAGTCTTAACTGTTGGGCCAATTCCCTATGTTCTATTGAATAAATTCTTTGTAATGATTCCCTTCTAATTCTACTCCAAGCATACATTTTCCTCCATTGTTTTCCACCACATTTTATTATGTTCTCGTAATGAAACCTTTAGGTGAGAGAAGGTGTGAATCATTTGTAGATAATATTCTACTACATGTAGCGTGGATAAAGAACATGACTAGGCATCTAGGCATGCATCTAGCATGATTGAGGTCTAGGTCTTGCTATACAAATTATTGTACACAAGTTATTAGGGATGGGCTGTGAGATATGTTATGCCATAGACTTTTAATTTTAGAAAACTCATAATTTCAAGGGAGCTTAAAATATTTTTTCTCAACTCATAGTTGTGGGTTTTATTTTAGACTTTTAATATATTCATGGGATCATATGTTGGATTTCTGGGCCTATGATTTATTTATTTATTTTAGATTTAATTGAGTTGTGGTGTTTTTATGGGTTTAAGGAAGATCTGGGTGTTTTGAAATTTTATCAAGCATGTGAGATTTTGAATTGAAATACATTGTTAGTTGACAACCCAACATTATCCATGAAATTTCACTCATTATTGAAACATATGCCCTAAAAAATTCAATGTAGATTATTTGCCTAAACTTAGGAAGGGTTTCAAAGAGGATGGATACAATTAGGAAAGGGATAAAAATGATGGGGGTAAGAAAGAAGGGGGAAATAAGAATGAAGGGGTGGTCGTGGGGATACAAAGAAATGTTTAAGGGAAAAGAAGGATGGTGGAGAAAACAAAAAAAGAGAGGGGGATGATGATAATAAAGGTGACAATGAATCCAAAGGTGATGGAGATGACGAGAAGCCTGGTGAAGGAAAAAAAAATGTCCCTATTCCTAGATATGTCATTGAGTAAGTGCACCCTCCTCATCTCTTTCATGATGAAAACCCAATAGTGCTTGCTCTATAATGCAACTCTCCTAGAATACTATTAGTATATATGTGTTATGGTCACGCCTAAAACCTTTGGGAGCTAAAATATTATCATTTGAGGAGATGAAGGGTTTATCAAGCCCATAATGATCAAATAAGCCGATGGGGAAGAATTGATTACCATGAATCTAGGTTAGGTGGCATATTACAACACTAGGTACTTAATGGTGGTTGTTTTTCTTCTTTAATGTAATGTATTGGCCTGAACTTTGAAGAGAATAGATGGTTTATAGTGAGAATACATGCTTTCCTAATTAATCAAATGTGATTTTGTTTCATGGATTAGTAGCACATGATATTTTCATAGAAATGCACATATTATCCCCTACTATAATAGACTTGGTGCATTAAGTGTGATGCAGTTTGACTGCATCAAATCATATAAATATGGTATTATTATTTATGGTACTATTAGACTGGAAAAATAGGATATGATCGATATGAATCATGCAAGCTCAAACCTTCAAAGTAGACTCCTACATAAATGTGTAAAAGGTGGAGCAGAGAAGATCCATGTCATGAGATGAGTATTCTTGTAAGTGAGAGAAAGGATGGAGGGACATGCTATAACTTTGGAGTTTGAATCTTCCCTTCACAATTGCCTATTAATATTCCCCTCTTTAATTTATTTGTTTTCTCTCCTCTCCTCCAAACTTCACAGTTACCTTATGATTATTCACATAAGGTTCTATCATTCCCTTCATAGTTACTTTATGATGCTTCATATCAGATTCTATATATTGAACACTTGTCAATGATCAGTTGGAACTCCCTCGAAGAATGGTGTCAAATTTGTGTGCAAATATAACAAAAATTTCATAAAACATAATATTTTGTCACAAATATCATAATGATGCTAACATGACACTATATGTTTATGAAAAATATGTCGATTCAATGAAAAAATATGTGAAACTGAATCAGCCAATGCACGATCCATCCAAGCGATGCAAAACTAATGCAAACATGATGTAATCATGACAATAAGCAACAAACACGATGCAAAACAAAAATACTAACATGATGGAAATATGATGCAACTACGATGCAAAGTTGACACAAAAACATGATGCGAAAGATGACAGACACTAATAAAAATAACTCAACTAGTGTTTTGAGGGATATAGTGATGAAAATACACAATGTTATAACCCCATATTGTAGTAGTGCCTCTACTGATTCCTATAACAACCTAGGCTAATGTTTCCATGGATTTCATTATTAGGATTCCTAAACCATGCAACAAATATGTCATCATGGTGGCTGTAGACTACCTTTCCATATATGCCCACTTTTGTTCCTTACAACATATTTTAAGCCAACTATAGTTTCCCAAGTATTCGTGGATCATATTTTTAAATTACATGGCATGCCAAATTTGATTATGATGGACCATGATCGTATGCTCACTAGAAAAGTTTGGCAAGAGTTGTTTAAACTACAAGGTTCTAATTGAAAATGAGCATAGCTTATCACCCCCAAACATATGGTTAGATAGAGGTGGTCAATATGTGCTTAGAAACTTATTTGAGATATTTTTCATTAGATTAACAAGGCTGATGAGTCTAATGGATACCCCTTGTAGAATGGTGGTACAATATCACCTATTATGGTGCTACCAAATATTACCCTATGATTTGTCCATGGGAAAAAACCACCATTCGTGGTCTCGTATTTACTAGGCACATCCAAGCTTTAGGAAGAGAATATCACTCTTAATGCAAGAGATAACAATATCCATACACTTAAGCACAATTTATTCAAGGGGTCAAAATAGAATGAATTAACAAGCATATTAGCATCACTCCGAGTGTTACATTGAAGAAGGGGTTGAATGGTTTCTTCATCGTCGCCCTATAAGTGGAAATGTCCCAAGGAAAAGAGCCACTAGCAGCTAGCACCCAAGTTTTATGGCCCCTATCAAATCCTTCAGTGAATTAGACAAGTTACTTATATATTGGTTCTCCTAGCCCACTCCAAGTTCCACCTTGCATTTCATGTGTCCTATTTGAAGAAAGTGGTTGGGCCAAATTGTCACATTCAAACCATCCTCCCCAAACTTAATGAATATGGTTCCATTTGGTTATAGTTAGAGGAAATAGTAGACAAAATGGAGCATTGATTGCAATAGTGCATCATCCATGAAGTCTTGATACAATGGAATGACACACAACTTGGAGATGCCACATGGGAACCAACTGAGGTTTTACAATAATTTCCACATCTCCATCCTTGAGGAGAATGTTTCATTTGAAGGGGGAGGGTATGTTAGGGTCCTACCGTAACCTCCCTAGTTATGGGTACTTAGGAGTTATTTAATTAATGTATGGGGCCATCCTCTTTGAATAAGGCTCATTGGGTTGTTCATATCTGCCTAATTAACGTAAATGATCATCATTATGGAATAAGATCCACTAAGTAGTTGGTAATCATTAATTTGGTGAGCACTAGTGGTTAAGGTTTGGATAGCGAGAAACTATTTATAGAGGTAGGAATCTATGTAATGTTTTGTTAAGCATTATTATTATATTGAAGTATTCTTCATTTGGAGGTTTCCCCCTCAAAGATGCAAGTGAACATTGCTCACCTTTTTGATTATGAATAAAGGGTTCTATTCATGCAAGTGCTATATCCTGTAGTTTGAATTTATTCATATATTTCTTTTAAACTCTCTATATCTACTATATAAGTACACTAAAAAATCTTAACATTCTTTTTGTTGGCTTTAATAGCCAACAAAAAATACATACAAACATATATTGAAGCAATGGACACTAGGAATTATACTCAAGAAACCCCCAAAGGGGAAAAAATACATTACATCATAACATTCCTGTGTGTACATTCTATTGTACAAATTGTCTCTTTATATAACCATAGGTGACCATAACTACGAAGTATTAATTAAGTAATTAGATCACGTCATATCCATAACCATCTCCACATATCTCCTTAAATCTCTCAACTCAATCCATGAGATCCTCATCCCTAATATCTCTCATTATCCTTATCTTTCACTCAACCATAGACATTAAGCTTGGTCTACTTCATTACATTTGTGCAATTATTTATTTTAGATATTATTCATAATTCACAAGTATGAATTATTCCTTCATAATCCCCCTTAATGAATACTTGTGATCTCTTCAATTGATCTTTGAATTGGTCCAATATTCAACATCTTATTATACTTTGTCTTCATATTCTATTTTTGGTATTCTTCATTCTGTAGCTTCAATTTGCTTCTTGTACCTGCATAGTATAAAAAACATATTTGTTGAAGTCCATACAAAAATTTACCATCCACCGGAATACATGGGTCGCCAACCGCTGTATCTGCTGGTTCTATAGGAAACTCTTTCCTGTAAATGGTTCATCAACCATTCTTGAATCACAAATCTCATACTTATACCTGTAACCCCCCCTAAATCATCATTAATCATCATCTTTGATATGATTTTGCTTACCCATACATCAAGGGTTTCGTTGGATTACCCTCAACCATTACAACAAGTGATTTCTAGCTTACCATGAACCCTCCTCTATCATGCCATGTGGTTTCTACTTACCACAAACAACACATTACATCAAGTGGTTTCTAGCTAACCAAAAACCTTCAACATAAAAATTATGTGGGTACACTTTCCTCTTCATGACTTACATCAACATTGAATCAGGTACATACAACATGCCTCTTCATGGATTACATCATCATTTACTCAGATACAACATACTTCTTTATACAAACATAGGACCAATATCATCTTTGTTTCCATCATCAAAACAACATTATCAAAGAGGATCTTCAAACTTCTTAGGGATCTCATTCTCTATCATATCAAATTATTTAACACACGATACTACTTATTTACCTTGTTTTTCTTCCTTCTTCGTTCTTTGTCTTCTTTTCCGCTGCATTCTTCTATCCTTTTTGCTGCTTCTATTCCACTAATTCATTCCTTTGATTTCTTCACTGTCTTTCTTTCTTCTTTCGCTGCTTCATATTTCTTTGTCATCTATTTATGTCTTAGATTCAACATTATTTTTCATCTTTATCGGTCTTCTTTTTGTTATCATCTTCTTGCATAATTCTCCATCTGAATCTTCCACACAATACCTACATAAAATTTTTCTTGTAGGAGGGACACCTCCATCCAATAAGACACCTATGACACTAGATTAACAAACTCAATTGATGCACTAATGTCATGATTTGACACAAATTAAACTTGACTTACCTATAAATTTGACTTGGGTGTCTGGACTACCGATCATGCACCCTTCCTCATCATGATATTTTGTCAGGTATTTAATGGGTTTTCTAATAAACAATTTCTAATGTTAGAATGGCCAGTTCCAACATAGATTCAAACTTTTTGACAAATTGAATGATAATGAAACTTAAAAAATCATGACTCTAACTTTCTTTTGACTCCAAGTGCTCTCTCGACTTTGTCTTTACTTCACTTTGCTTCAAGGAAGATTGTAGACTTGACTTAATCCTTGTATCATATTTTCCCATGGATCTCATCAAGACTCACTACAACTTTAGTGCATGAGTAAGACTCACATGAACATATTTTTTTATACCTATTTTCAAAACACCAAGACTCTCATTCACATCCATTTTCAAAGAAACATTAAAATTGGACTTGCACATTGAATCTTTGGCTGAAGACTCAACACTTTACATTTAATAATAAAACTCTTCATATTATGAAAGTAAATGAAGATTTCTCTTTATGCAACAACACAACAATTAAAATTACATCCAATGAAAGGTTTTCTCAAATGGATTCAAATTACGATAGACCATCAATTGCTACCGAGAATATAGAACTTAGACTCGATTTCATAATTCACTAAAGGATCAATTTCCACATCCTTTCTCTCAGTGACAATGACCAATCCTCTTTCATGCAGGCAAAAAACAACATCAATGCTTTTAGAAATTTCATGTGATTCGATGATTGTGATACCAAGGTTCCATTCACAAGTTCAGGTCTTACCGAGAATACTTATTGTCATAAATTTGCTGTGATTATTATCACTGGTGTTCGTGAGTAGAGGATGTGTTGTTGAAAAACAAAAAATGTACAAGAAGCAAGAACACAATATCCTTTTGTTATGACCATTAGGCTACGCTTCGCCAGACAACATATTTTATTTTTTGTGTCTTCACCACAAGGATGATGACCTTCTCACAAAATTGAAGAAATATGGAGCGCCCCTATTTTGGCTTCTCGACCTTCTCACAAACTAAATATATTTATATGCTCAACATCGCTAGGAAAATGATGCACTTATTCTGCATGCCTTCACACACTTGAAAACAACAAATTCAATCCCCAATGAATCTCTCGACCCTCTAACTCATGTAGCACACAACTATCTCACAACTCAACGCCCAACTCTCCATAAGCATACAAAGATGCAAATGCAACAATTGACATCAACAATGGATTTCACACTACCCTCTCATGACCTGCTTTGATACCAAATGTTGGTTTTAATAGCTAGCAACAAATACATACAAACATATATTAAATCAAGGGACACCAGGAATTATACTCAAGAAACCCCTGAAGGGGAAAAACTATATTACATCATAACATTTCCATGTGTACATTCTATTGTAAAAATGGTCTCTTTATATAACCATAGGTGACCATAACTACCAAGTCTTAATTAGATGATTAGATCACATCATATCAATAACCATCTCCACAATATATCCTTAAATCTCTCAACTCAATCCATGAGATCCTCATCCCTAATATCTCTCCTTATCCTCATCTTTCACTCAACCGTAGACATTAATCTTGGTCTACTTCATTACATTTGTGGTTTGAGCAGTTCAAAAATGGAGATCGAGAAGTTTAATGGGAAAAGTTTTGAGTTGTGGAAGATCAAGATGGAATATCTGTTGGTGGATAGAGATTAGTGGATCGCGGTGGATCCAAGTACTTCACCTACAAAAACTTCAACAAATGACTGGAAAAAGTTGTATTGGAAGGTGAAGAGCACAATCCGATTGTGTCTCTCATATTCAATATTACTGAATGTGTTAGAGGAAGCTACAACCAAATATTTATGGGATAAGTTGGGGAAGTTGTATCAGTCTAAGTTCCTAGTAAATAAACTATTCATGAGAAAGAAGTTGTATAACTTGAGGATGAGATATGGAGACTCGGTAGCAGAGCATTTGAACTCCTTTAATATTGCGATAAGTTAGTTAGTATCTATTGAGATTAATTTTTTAGATGAAGGTGAGTGTATCAGTTTACTGTGCTCTTTACCAGACTCGTGGGATAGTCTAGTTGTGTCCACAGGTAGTAATACAACTGCCTTCAAGTTTGATGAAGTGGTCTCATCCTTGTTGTCGAAGGAGATGAGATGAAAGAACATGGAAGGACATAGCACATATGCATTATTTGCAAGAGGATGCTCCCAGAAAATAAATATATCTAAGTCATCAAGTGGGATATCTAAGTCTCCTGGAAAGTTTGTAAATGTATGCTGGAGATGTGGAAAATAAGGGCACTACAAGAAGCAATGTAGATCCAAAGTTGAGAAAAAGAAGGGATTTGAAGAGTATCCTTCTATAGAAGAAAAGACCTCCAAGGAAGAAGGAGGGGATGTGTCCTTGGTTTCTTCAAGCACACATGCAGATCATGAGGCATGGTTGGTTGACTCAGGAGAATCCTTTCATATGACTCCCCACAGGGAGTGGTTATGTGAATATGAAAGGTATGATGGAGGTAATGTTTTCCTAGGTGATGACTTGACAACTAGAATCATAGGTCGAGGAAAAGTCAAGTTGAGGCTCATAGATGGAAGGATTAGAACACTACTTGGTGTTATTAACATCCCAGGATTGGCCAGAAATTTGATTTCTGTAAGAAAAATGGATGATGTAGGGGTAAAAAAAATATTTGAAAAGGAAACCTGCAGGATGGTTCGAGGAGAAATGGTGCTGCTGAAGGGAGTTCAGTTTGGAACTATGTATAATATGCAAGGAAACACTATTAGTGATGGGTGTAATAGTTCCATTGTCCTTGATATTGGAGTTGAAGAAGAAAGAACTCCTGCAGTCTATGGAGAAAAGGTTATGCTGTGGCATCAAACACTGGGGCATATTGGAGAGAAGGGTCTTTGACTACTACACAATAAAGGTATGTTTGAAGGTATGTCTAAATCCTCTCTGGATTTTGATTTTTGTGAACATTGTGTATATGGGAAGGAGAATCAGGTAAGATTCCCCTTTGGTGCAACGAGGGCAGAAGGAATTTTACAACTAGTTCACAGTGATGTGTTTGGACCCGTGTCGGTTCCATTATTGGGAAAATCTGTGTACTATGTCTCATTTATAAATTAATTCTCAAGGAATACTTGGATATATTTCCTCAGGAAGAAATCTGAAGTCTTTGACAGGTTTAAAGAGTTTAAGGCTCTTGTTGAGAATCAAATAGAGAAAATAATTAAGGTGTTGAGGACAGATAATGGCGGAGAGTTCTGTGGGAATGAATTTGAAGAATTATTTAAGAAGTGAGATATATCAAGGCAAAATACTACTCCATATACATCTCAACAGAGTGGAGTTACAAAAAGGTTGAACATGACGCTGATGGAAAAATCAAGGTGCATGCTCAGTGGTGTCGGGTTAGGGAAAGAATTTTGGGTAGAGGCAATGGGTACTGCATGTTACCTGATCAACATATCACCCTCATCAACGCTGGATGAAAAGACTCCACAATAGGTATGGACTGTTAAGAAACCTTCTCTCACACATCTCAAGGTATTTGGCTATGAAGCCTATGTTCATGTTCCAAAGGAAAACAAGAGTAAGCTAGATAAGAAGGTTGAAAATAGTATCTTTATTGGGTATAAGGATGGTCTCAAAGGTTATAGGCTTTAGAACCCATAAACTAAGAAGGTTGTGTATAGTCGAGATGTGGTATTTAGAGAAATGAAGGATGCTGTTAAACATGAAGTCCTACCAAGTAAGGAAGAACCATAGAAAATAGAGTTTTATTTAAAGGATGATGAATCAGACTATACAAAAGAACAAGAATTAGAAGAAGAAGATCCCCATACTCCATTATTGAGGAGATCGGTTCAAGAAAGAAGGCTACCATAAAGGTATACTCCATCTGATTTCTGTTCAAATTTTTCTTTGTCTATTACTGATGATGATCCTAGAACTGTCTGGGAGGTAGTGGATTCAGAGGATGGAAAGCTATGGAAAAAGGCCATGGATGAAGAAATGACAACCTTGGATAAGAATGAGGCTTGGGATCTAGTGGTGTTGCCGACTGGAAGAAATCCTATTGGCAGCAAATGTGTATTTAAAAAGAAGCTGAATGTAGAAGGAAAAGTGGAGAAATACAAAGCTCAGTTAGAAGCGAAGGGTTATTCCCAGGTTGAGGGAAGTGATTTTGGTGATATTTTTTCTCCTGTTGCCAAGTTAACTTCTATAATATTTTTGTTATCTGTTGCTGCTGCATTTGATTTTGAAGTAGAACAAATGGATGTGAAGACAACATTCCTACATGGGGATATGGAAGAAGAAATCTATATGAAGCAACCAGAAGGCTTTGCTGTGAATGGAAAGAAGGAGTTGGTATGCAAGCTAAAAAAGTCCCTGTATGGTTTAAAACAATCACCAAGGATATGGTATCAAAAATTTGATACTTATATGCTGGGACTTGGCTTCATAAGAAGCAAACATGATCAATGTGTGTATTTTAAATTAATTGGTGATCATTTGATTTATTTGGTCTTGTATGTGGATGACATGTTTCCGATAGGAAACAACAAGGAGATTATCCAGAATGTGAAAAATCAATTGTCCTCTAAATTTGACATGAAGGATCTCAGTGCTTCAAATTTCATTTTGGGCATGGAAATTAAAAGAGACCGAAAAAAGAGGAAACTCTGGTTAAATAAGAGAAAATATGTTGAGACAATATTGCAGAGGTTTAATATGAAGGAATGCAAATCAATCAAGGTCCCTATTCATGTTGGTGTAAAGTTATCTGCAGATTAGTGTCCCAAGACAGAAGAAGAGGAGGAGGACATGTCTCATGTTCCATATGCAAGTGCAGTTGGTAGTTTGATGTATGCAATGGTCTGTACTAGACCGTACATTGCACATGCAGTGGGAGTTTTTGAGCAGGTATATGTGAAAACCAGGGAAGGAGCATTGGACAACAATAAAAAGGGTTTTCAGGTATTTGAGTGGCACTGCTAGCTATGGATTTTGCTACCAGGGAAGACTGGGATTGGACAAAGTGTTGGACATACATGGCTTTGTGTATGTAGACTGGGCTAGAGATCTTGATCGTAGGAGATCTACAAGTGGGTATGTGTTTAACCTCTTTGGAGGAGTAATCAGTTGGATGAGCAAAAGACAGGTTGTAGTGGCACTTTCAAATATAGAAGTTGAAAACATGGAAACCACTCATGCAAGTAAGGAAGAAGTATGGTTACAAAGATTGTGTTCAGGTATTGGGTTGGTACAACAAGTTGTAAGAATAGATTGTGGCAGTCATAGTGCAGTTTTTCTGGCGAAGAACCCGACTTATCATTCGAAGACAAAGCATATTGATATTCAATATCACTTTGTGAGAGACATGGTTGAATAAAATAAAGTGTTGCTGATGAATGTGGACACTTTGAAGAATGTTGTAGATTCATTAAAAAAATCTGTGAGCACTGAGAAGTTCTATTGGTGTAGAGGATCCATGGGCATTGCCGACTGCTTTGGATTGTTGACTATGTAACCCTATAATCCCCTGTATGCAAAGAAAACAACAAGGGGGATCATGTTGGGTATGTGTTATATTATTTGTACGACTAGATTTAGTCACTTTTATGTTACGCCAGGCACGCAGGGGGGTTTGAGGGGGTAGCAGGGGGCTGATAGCCCCCGAGATTTTTTTCCTCGAGAAACATGTCACATTTTTGCCTCGTTTTTCATGTCGCCTCGATTTTCTTGTGCATTGTTGGGTGGTTTTTCGGCACATGGTTTTTGTCGATGGTTTTCTATTTCCGGTTAAGGAATTAGAGTTGTTGACTAATCCGGGTCATTGGGTTAGGGTTTTGGATGTCGCTGGCTCCAATATGTATATTGTATTGTAAACAATGTATCACTATGAATGAATACAAAATATTATGGTTTTCCTGGTTTGGGTTTCTAGGGGAAAAATATCTATGTAATGTGTGTATTTTACATTGTATCTTTTCTGTCCGTTTATTGAAAATCTGTTTGCAGTAAAATATTGTACAAGGTTAAAATCTACATGAGATACATCCATAAATAAAGGTCCCATGAATGGGTGTTTCCCTCAATGCTGAGAGTGAAGTAGTCTAAGAAGTGTGTCTACAAGGGGCTCATCCATAAACAAAGGCCCCATGTATGGGTGTCACCTTCCACACTAAGNGCCATCTAAGAAATGTGTCCATAATCCTAGATCCTAGGTATTGGTGTTGCTACGATCTAGTCAATAGGTCAAGAGAAAATACTTTATCTATTTTTTTCAAATGAAAAATGAAAGATAGGGATGGTTGATATTGATCTTGTCAAACTCACTCCAACTTAGAGGATCAAGGTTCACGATGACAAAGAACTAGCCTCTATTAAAATCAAGCTTGAGGAGTTGCTTTGGAGTGAGATAGATGGGTTTCTAAATGGTTCATTTAAGGGAAAGACTAGGGAATTAAAACATAATAAAAGGAAGCTACTAATTCATAAGGAGTGGCTCTCAAAACAGGTGAGAAAACAAAGTTTTTCCACAAATATGCCAATGATAGGAAAAATGCTAAACAATTTTGGAAATAAAAAAGGAAGATGGGACCTCAGCTCATAACTTCTAGGACATTGCTTAGTTGAGATTGGATGTTTTTGGAAAAATATATAAGGAGGAATAGAGGGTTTCTATTGTAGAGATAATCATATTAACCTCTTTATTCCTAATCTTTGTGGAAGAGGAGAATAATAATAGAGTATTAAAGGTCGTTCTAAAAGAGGAATTACAAGTTGTAATACATAATTTCTAGAAGGTCAACAATCTAGGTTTGGATGGTTGGAGAATTGATTTTTTTTTGGGTTGCTATGAGGTGTTAGAATATTATTTGTTAAGCATAATTGAGGAATATAGGAGCATTGGGAAGATGTTAACTCCTTTTATTTCTACCTTTATTGCTCTTATTCCAAAGAAGGATAACCCGAGTTCTTTTAGTGAATACATGCCTATCTCATAGTGTAATTGTATTTACAAGATCATAGAAAAAAATATGGCAATAGGGTAAAACAAGTCATTTCAAAGTCAATACCCAAAAATCATTTTAGCTTCCTTTCTGGAAGGAAAATTATTGAGGCAAATAGTGTCGTAATAAAAAAACATACATAATGTGTCAATTTTATGGAAGGTGATTGTTCTAGCCTTCCCTTTGATAGGGAGTAGTTTGGTGTGGAAGGTAGGTGATGTGGAACAATTGATCATAGGTGAAAATCCTTGGGTAGGAAGTGGGATTGATTTTAAACTTCATGAAAATATGATAAATTTTCTTCATGGAAAAAACATATTCAATTAGGCTGGCTTGCCTATATAGAATCATCCTCAATCTAGGAGCATGAATGGAAGTCAACAACTTTACTAGGCATACATGGGAGAGAAGGTGAAATATGGGAAGCACATATAGCCACCCTTAAATCTATCCATGTGAGAATTAAAGAATCAAAATATGAGAAAGGGTACCAGGATCAACAACTATGCTAAATTATATGCTTTAAAGTTATTTATTTTTCTCTTTGTTGAAAACGGAGTCTCTAAGATTTAGTTTTTTGTGGATTCTATGGTGGTGGTAAACTGGATGAGTGTTGTTTGTAAAATGGAAAGTCTTATGCTAATGCCTATATATGAGGGAATTCAAAACTTCAAATCCTTATTTAACTCAATCTCTTTTACCCATGTGTATAAAGAACAAAATGGGGAAGCAAATTGTGTCTCCAAGGAGTGCTTCCAACTGGATTAAGGTCATTAACATATTTTGGAATCAAAAGATGGTGATATGGCTATACTATTTTCCATCCTCTCACTATTGTTAATGTATGTGAGGGAATTTATGAAAAATATACAAGGGGATACTTATCATATGTTTTCATAAATATCTTTTTATTTATTTATTTATTTAAGATCATTTTGGGGGAGGATCTTGAAATGTTGAAGCATATGCAATATGCATTTTTCTTTCTTTTATGAATGAAAATTGCATTTTTTTCTATTATTTTCTTCTTCTTCGAGGGAAGAATTACAATTATGTGTGTGTGTGTGTGTGTGTGTAATTGTTTCCCTCATAATACAATTTGTCTTACCCTCAAATCTATAAGAAAGAATGATATTGTTGGTACCTTGCTAGCACCATCAACAATTATCTCACAAAGAGCCTTGATCGACAATCATCTCACAAAGGAACATGTCGCAAGCGATATTTGAACCCATGTGGAGAGGATAGCATTCCTCCTCTCAATTTCTTGAGCCTAACACAATTGAAATTATTATTATACTCAGCCCTGAGTGTTACCTAAAGAGGTCATGAGCCATACATGAGATCTATCCCCCAAGTTGGGTAGGGCATGGGTTCAACTCTATTGATCCCCTTGATGTTAGGTGCTTGAAACTTAGGCCACTAACGATTTACCTTGGTTAATAGTCATTGGTGACAATGAAGTATCTCAGAGATTGCCATGCATGGTTATATGCAAAAACTATAATAATAATAATAATAGTTATTATTATGACGATGACTTTGTATTAGTTTATTATCAGTTGTCTTAACTATTGGGTCAATTCCCTATGTTCTATTGAATAAATTCTCTGTAATGATTCCCTTCTAATTCTACTCCAAGCATAAATTTTCCTCCATTTTTTTCCACCACATTTTATTATGTTCTCGTAATAAAACCTTTAGGTGAGAGAAGGTGTGAATCATTTGTAGATAATATGCTACTACATGTAGCATGGATAAAGAACATGACTAGGCCTCTAGACATGCCTCTAGCATGATTGAGGTCTAGGTCTTTCTATACAAATTATTGTACACGTGTTATTAGGGATTGGATGTGAGATATGTTATGCCATATACTTTTAATTGTAGAAAACTCATAATTTCAAGGGAGCTTAAAATATTTTTGCTCAACTCATATTTGTGGGTTTTATTTTAGACTTTTAATATATTCATGGGATCATATGTTGGATTTATGGGACTATGATTTTGTTTATTTTAGATTTAATTGAGTTGTGGTCTTTTTATTGGTTTAAGGAAGCTTTGCGTGTTTTGAAATTTTATCAAGCATGTGAGATTTTGCATTGAAATACATTGTTAGTTGACAACCCAACATTATCCATGAAATTTCAGTCATTATTGAAACATATGCCCTAAAAAATTCAATGTAGATTATTTGCCTAAACTTAGGAAGGGTTTCAAAGAGGATGGAGACAATTAGGAAGGGGATAAAAATGATGGGGTAAGAAAGAAGGGGGAAAGAAGAAGGAATGGGTGGTGGTGGGGATAAGAAGAAATGTTTCAGGGAAAAGAAGGATGGTGGAGAAAACAAAAAAAGAGAGGGGGATGATGATAATAAGGGTGACAATGAATCCAAAGGTGATGGAGATGACAAGAAGCCCGATGAAGGAAAGAAAAACAAGTCCCTATTCCTAGATATGTCATTGAGTAAGTGCATCCTCCTCATCTCTTTAGTGATGAAAACCCAAGTACCTGCTCTATAATGTAACTCTCCTAGAGTACTATTAGTATATATGTGTTATGGTCATGCTTAAACACTTTAGGAGCTAAAATATTATCATTTGAGGAGATGAAGGTTTTATCAAGCCCACAATGATCAAATAAGCCGATGGGAAATAATTCATTAACATGAATCTGGGTTAGGTGGTGTATCACAACACTAGATACTTAATGGTGGTTGTTTTTCTTCTTCAATGTAGTGTATTGGCTTGAACTTTGAAGATAAAATATGGTTTATAGTGAGAATACATGCTTGCCTAATTAATCAAATGTGATTTTGTTTCATGGATTAGTAGCACATGATATTTTCATAGAAATGCACATATTATCCCCTACTATAATAGACTCGATGCATTAAGTGTGATGCACTTTGAATGCATCAAATCATATAAATATGGTATTATTATTTATGGTACTATTAGACTGGACAAATAAGATATGGCCGATATGAATCATGCAAGCTCAAATCTTCGGAGTAGACTCCTAC
>SNQJ01S0010287.1:143791-177500 GCA_010110895.2 Picea sitchensis
TTTTGTAGTTTTACTGTGGGGATTTCAATCCTGATCACGTTTTTGCAATGCACTTTCCCTTCTGAGCTTCATTCATACCAAATTATCATTATGACGTAATGACATTGGCTGTTGACATCAATGGAAATACATCAATGACAATATGTCCAACAATCAGTATTCTTGTGAGTGAGAGAAAGGATGGAGGGACATGTTATAACTTTGGAGTTTGAATCTTCCCCTCCTTAATTTATTTGTTTTCTCTTCTCTCCTCCAACCTTCGCAGTTACGTTATGATTCTTCACATAAGGTTCTATCATTCCCTTCATAGTTACTTTATGATGCTTCACATCAGATTCTATTTATTGCACTCTTGTCAATCATTAGTTGGAACTCCCTCGAAGAACGGTGTCAAATTTGTGTGCAAATATGACAATAATTTCATAAAACATAATATTTTATCACAAATATCATAATGATGTTAACATGACACTATATGTTTATGAAAAAGATGTCGATTCAATGCAAAAATATGTGAAACTGACTTAGTTGATGCACGATCCATCCAAGTGATGCAAAAATGATGCAAACATGACAATAAGCAACACTAACACGATGCAAAACAAAAATACTATATTTTTTAGTATTTTGAGTTTCGTTAACATGATGGAAATATGATGCAAAGTTGACACAAAAACATGATGCGAAATATAACACACACTAATAAAAATAACTCAACTAGAGTTTTGAGGGATAAAGTGATGCAAATAGACAATGTTATAACCCCATATTGTAGTAGTTCCTCTACTGATTCCTACATTAGTCTAGGCTGATGTTTCCATGGATGTTATTATTGGGATTCCTAAACCATGCCCCAAATATGTCATCATGGTGGTTGTAGACTTCCTTTCCATAGATGCCCACATTTGTTCCTTACAATATATTTTATGCCAACTATATTTTTCCAAGTCTTCGTGGATCATATTTTTAAATTACATGGCATGCCAAATTCGATTATGATGGACCATGATCCTATGTTCACTAGAAAATTTTGGCAAGAGTTGTTTAAACTACAAGGTTCTAGATAGAGGTGGTCAATAAGTGCTTAGAAACTTATTTGAGATATTTTTCATTAGATTAACAAGGCTAATGAGTCTAATGGATACCCCTTGTAGAATGATGGTAAAATAACACCTATTATGGTGCTACCGAATATTACCCTATGATTTGTCCATGGGAAAAAACCACCATTCGTGGTCTCGTATTTACTAGGCACATCCAAGCTTTAGGAAGAGGATATCACTCTTAATGCAAGAGATAACAATCTCCATACACTTGAGCACAATTTATTCTAGGGGTCAAAATAGAATGAATTAATAAGCATATTAGCATCACTCCGAGTGTTACTTTGAAGAAGGGGTTGAATGGTTTCTTCATCGTCACCCTATAAGTGGAAATGTCCCAAGGAAAAGATCCACTAGCAGATAACACCCAAGTTTTATAGCCCCTATCAAATCCTTCAGTGAATTAGACAAATTACTTATATATTGGTTCTCCTAGCCCACTCCAAGTTCCACCTTGCATTTCATGTGTCCTATTTGAAGAAAATGGTTGGGCCAAACTGTCAAATTGAAACCATCCTCCCCAAACTTGATGAATATGTTTCCATTTGGTTATAGTTAGAGGCAATAGTAGACAAAATGGAGCATTGATTGCACTAGCTCATCATCCATGAAGTATTGATACAATGGAATGATACACAACCTAGAGATGCCACATGGGAACCAACCATGGTTTTACAATAATTTCCACATCTCCATCCTTGAGGAGAATGTTTCATTTGAAGGGGGAGGGTATGTTAGGGTCCTACCATAACCTCCCTAGTTATGGGTACTTAGGATTTATTTAATTAATGTATGGGGCCATCCTCTTTGAATGAGGCTCATTGGTTTGTTCGTATATGGCTAATTAATGTAAATGATCATCATTATGGAACAAGATCCACTAAGTAGTTGGTACTCATTAATTTTGGGAGCACTAGTGGTTAAGGTTTGGATAGCGAGAAACTATTTATAGAGGTAGAAATATATGTAATGTTTTGTTAAGCATTATTATTATATTGAAGTATTCTTCATTTGGAGGTTTCCCCCTCAAAAATGCAAGTGAACGTTGCTCACCTTTTTGATTATGAATAAAGGTTTCTATTCATGCAAGTGTTATATCCCGTAGTTTGAATTTCTTCATGTATTGCTTTTAAACTCTCTGTATCTACTATATAAGTACACTACACAATCTTAACATTCTTTTTGTTGGCTTTAATAGCCAACAACAAATACATACAAACATATATTGAAGCAAGGGATAGAAGGAATTATACTCAAGAAACCCCCTAAAGGGAAAAACTATATTACATCATAACATTCCCATGTGTACATTCTATTGTACAAATGGTCTCTTTATATAACCATAGGTGACCATAACTACTAAGTCTTAATTAGGTAATTATATCACATCATATCCATAACCATATTCACAATATCTCCTTAAATTTGTCAACTCAATCCATGTGATTATCATCCCTAATATCTCTCCTTATCCTCATCTTTCACTCAGCCATAGACCTTAAGCTTGGTCTACTTCATTACATTTGTGCAATTATTTATTTTAGATATTATTCATAATTTACAAGTATGAATTATTCCTTCATACTCCCCATTAATGAATACTTGTGATCTCTTAAACTGAGCTTTGAATTGGTCCAATATTCAACATCTTATTATACTTTGTCTTCATCTTCCATCTCTAGTATTCTTCAATCTGTAGCTTCAATTTGCTTCTTGTACATGCATAGTATAAACACCATATTTTTTAAATTCCATATAAAATTTTTACCATCCAACGGAATACATGGGTCGCCAACCACTGTATCCGCCGATTCTATAAGAAACTCTTTCTTGTACATGGTTCATCAACCATTCTTGAATCACAAATCTCATACTTATACCTGTAACCCCCCTACATCATCATCAATCATCATCTTGGATATGATTTGGATTACCCATACAACATGGGTTTTGTTGGAATACCCTCAACCATTACAACACATGATTTCTAGCTTATCACGAACCCTCCTCTATCATGACAAGTGGTTTCTTCTTACCACAAACAACACATTACATCAAGTGGTTTCTAGCTAACCACAAACCTTAAACATACAAATTATGGGGGTACACTTGCCTCTTCATGGCTTACATCAACATTGAATCAGGTGCATACAACATGCCTCTTCATGACTTACATCATCATTTACTCAGATACAACATACTTCTTTATACAAACATAGGACCGATATAATCTTTGTTTCCATCATCAAAACAACATTATCAAAGATGATCTTCAAACTTCTTAGGGATCTCATTCTCTATGCATCTCTCATTATTTAACACATGATACTACTTATTTACCTTGTTTTGCTTCCTTCTTCGTTCTTTGTATTCTTTTCCATTGCATTCTTCCATCCTTTTTTGCTGCTTCTCTTCCACTATTTCATTCGTTTGATTTCTTCATTGTCTTTATTTCTTCTTTCCCTGCTTCATATTTCTTTGTCATATGCTTCTGCCTTAGATTCAACATTATTTTTCATCTTCATCAGTCTTCTTTTTGTTATCATCGTCTTGCATAATTCTCCATCTGAATCTTCCACACAATTCCTGCATAAAATTGTTCTTGTAGGAGGGACTCCTCCATCCAACAAGACACCTATGACACTAGATTAGAAAACTCAATTGACACACTAATGTCATGATTTGACACAACTTAAACTTGACTTTCCTATAAATTTGACTCGGGTGTCGGGACCACCGATCATGCACCCTTCCTCATCATGATATTTTATCACGTATTCAATGGGTTTTTTAACAAACAATTTCTAATGTCAGAATGGCCAGTTCCAACATAAATTCAAACATTTTGACAAATTGAATGAGAATGAAACTTTAAAAATCACGACTCTAAATTTCTTTTGACTCCAAATGCTCTCTCCACTTTGTCTTTACTTCACTTTGCTTCAATCAAGATTGTAGACTCGACTTAATCCTTGCATCATATTTTCCCATGACTCTCATCATGACTCACTACAACTTTAGTACATGAGTAAGAATCACATGAAAATAATTTTTCATACCTATTTTCAAAACACTAAGACTCTCATTCACATCAATTTTCAAAGAAACATTAAAATTGGACTTGCACATTGACTCTTTGGCTGAAGACTCAACACTTTACATTTAATAATAAAACTCTTCATATTATGAAAGTGAATGAATATTTCTCTTTATGCAACAACACAAAAATTAAAATTCCATCCAATGAAAGGTTTTCTCAAATGGATTCAAATTACGATATACCATCAATTGCTACTGAGAAGCTAGAACTTAGACTCGATTTCATAATTCACTAGAGGATCGATTTCCACATCCTTTCTTCCAGCGACAATGACCAATCCTCTTTCATGACATAAAACAACACCAATGCTTCTAGAAATTTCATGTGATTTGATGATTGTGATACCAAGGTTCCATTCACAAGTTCATGTCTTACCGAGAATACTCGTGAGTAGATGATGTGTTGTTGAAAAACAAGTTCATGTCATAAATTTGCCGTGATTATTATCACTGGTGTTTGTGAGTAGATGATGTGTTGTTGAAAAACAAAAATTGTACAAGAAGCAAGAGCACAATATCTTTTTGTTATGACCGTTAGACTACGCTTCACCAAACAACAATTTTTCTTTTCTTTGTCTTCACCACAAGGATGACGACCTTCTCACAAACTTGCAGAAATATGGAGCGCCCCTATTTTGGCTTCTCTCTGTGGGATTCAAACGTCATTTTACTTGAATTAGAACCAATCGTCACACACTGCAGAATACACTAGTGGAGAAGTCATGTTTTCTTAACAACACAACCCAATTCACAACACAATCCAACTTACAACAACAACACATCTTCAGAACGATTGGGTAATGGATTCACTGCTAATTAACCTTTCTCTCGCACTCCACGAGCTTATCATAGGTACTTGGATCTAGTGCTATCTTTGTGATGACCTTGTAAACACCATGATTTAAACTTGGGCCGGATTCAAGCTGAGAAGATCAAAGACTATCATTGAGAGAAGATCACTAAGATAAAAAAATGATTTCTTCACTAAAGAGATTTGCTGGCTCAACATCGCCATGAAAATGATGCAGTTATTTTGCATGCCTTCACACACTTGAAAAAAACGAATTCAATCGCCACAGAATCTCTTGACCCTCTAACTCACGTAGCACACAACTATCTCACAACTCAACACTCAACTCTCCATAAGCATACACCTCACTGGAATTGAACTTATGAACTCCAAGGAGAAAACACATGTTCTTAACTATTAGGTCCACTCATGTTGTACACAACATCAAATTATTATGATCCTTCTTATAGTGTATTATTTTAACATTCCTTGATTAAGTGCATTGATTTCAATGCACAATTATTATGGTCATTTTTAGATTGCATTGACTTTAGTATCAAAATTAATACGGTCATTCTTATAGTGCATCAATGTAAGCATCGAGTTCTTAAGTGAATTGATTTCAAAGTAAAGTTATTATGTTTCTCTTTTTTCAGAATATAGTTATTAAGTTCTTTCCTTGAATGCATTGATTTTTGTAATGAGTGATAGTGTTTCTTCTTACAATGCATTAGTGTTTTCTTCTATGTTATAAGGTATACATATAGAGTAAATTATTGAACTAAACATAATCATGGCTCGTCATAATGTTGAAATTGAAGAACAAACAAAGGTAATGTGTGAATATCTTATGAGACACACAGGGAATGAATCACATGAACAAATGGAAAACCAAAGAAGATAACATTGTGAACAACATAACTTGCAAAGAAAAAATCCATCACATAGAGTTAATTGCCTTCGTATCCTTTACTATCGGTAATGAACTGTATCGGTCACATATAGCTCAATACCTTCGAGGGTGACACATGGAGTTCATACTAGATAGAGTTCATTACCTTCCTATCCTTATAACTAATATGGCCTAGATATCTACCGAAAACATCATAAAAAATAAATGACATAAACAAAAGGAGAACCCTAGTTCCCCAATGTAAAACTACCAAAATAGAGCATATGTGGCCCACCCAAGAGAACATGTACCTACTTTTGCCATTGTTTAATATCCCCTTGTTCCTTAGGATCTTCATCAATCAGGATGGGGTTTGAGGGGGTATCTTCAAATGCTTGATTAGGTTCAGCTTCTACCATTGGGTTGTGTTTGATGTCCTCTAGGTCTGCCACTATAATGTCAATGCCATAAATATCTCTAAAGAGTACTTCAAACTTTTTATCCATTATATCTAATTTGTGAAGAATAGCTTGTTGTCGTTGACCTATTTCCTCCACTACCTATGCTATGAAAGTTTTATTAAGCTAGAAGTGCTTTGTAAGCTTGAAAATTTTGGTATCCCTAGAGCATGAAACCCCATGTCTGGAACCCAGCCCTTAAATTCTACTTCCACTTGTTCATTGGATAGTTTCCTCCTTTTCTACTTGGCAGAGTCCTAAATATGGGTGACCTCTTCCTTGACATCATTAGAGAAATGATAATGATAGTTGAATGTTTCCTTGATGGCGTCAGTTTGGGCATGATCAATGTGCTCGAAGAACTTTGGAGTAGGGGATTCTTAACATTTTTTTGGTCCCCATCTGAGCCCACCTTTGTTGGATGTCAACCACAGTTTGTTGCTAGAATTCAACATCTTGGGCCGAGGATGCTTGAATGGATCCACAGAGAGGAGACCCAATGACTAGGGGGAGAGAGCATAAGCCATGGTGATAGTCACCCACCTATAGAGAAAAACTAGAAAGCGACCCCTAAGACCAACACATATGACTTCAAACAACTATCCAGCTCATAACCTAAATCATATATATACAATTACATTACAATTACCAAGGATTAAAACTGGGGTACAAAATTCTTCCCCCCCTTATTTTTTGGTGTTACATCCCCCTCCCCCTTATTTTTTCAATGTCCTTTGTGCACATCACCATACACGTGTTCATATATACAATTTTTACATCAAAATATCAAAATAACTATGGTTATGTCTCTTGCATGGCATCTTAAAGCTCCCATGTCATGTCCTTAGGGTTGTCATAGGTCCACTGAACCTTTACCCTCCCAATGGATTTGTTTTATAACATCTTGAATTTCTAGTCAGGGAAGTGCACTAGATCCACCCTAAATTCGCCTTTAGGATCCATCTGAATCAAACTCTAGTCAACTACATGGTTATGGTCATGAACATACTTTAAAAAATACATGAAATATGTAGATTTTAACCTTGTACAATTAATTATTGCAAACAAATTCTTAATAAAAACAAAAAATCTACAATGGTACACACACATATTACGTAGAGATTTTACCCTGGAAATAAAAACCTGGAAAACCAACAACTAGTTTAGAGCAACACCTCTAATTATTTTTATTAATCATATTCTTCATTGTTTACAATAAAATGTACATATAGTATCCCATGAAATCCAAACCCCTAATCCATTGATCTGGATTAATCAATAACCCTAATTACTTAACAAGAATTAGAAAACCATCGACAAAAACCATGTGTCAAAAAACTGCCAAAAAACAATTTTGTTTTCAGGGGCTTCACCCTCGAACCCCCTTATAGGAGTGCCCCACCCACCTTTGCTCCCATATAAGTGTACATTAAATGGGACCAATCTTGTAAATAATATAACACATACCCAACATTCTCCCACTTGTTTTTTTCTTTGCATACATGGGGTTACATGATCACATAGTCAACAATCCAGGGAAAAAATGCCCATAGATATTCTACACCAAGATAACTTCTCAATGCTCACATATTTTGTTAATGAATCTGCAACATTCTCCAAAGTTTCCACCTTCATCAACAACACCTTCTTGTCTTCAACCATGTCTCTCACAAAGTGATACTTAACATTAATATGCTTTGTCTTTGAATGATAAGTTGGGTTCTTCACCAAGAAGATTGCACTCTGACAGTCACAATCTATCCTTATAGCTTGTTGTACCAACCCACTACTTGAACACAATATCTGTAACCATACCGATTCCTTTCTTGCATGATTGGATACCATGTATTAATCTTTTGTAGTTGAGAGTGCCACTACAACTTATCTTTTGCTCATCCAATTGATTGCTCCTCTAAACAGGTTAAATACATACTCGTTTGTTGATCTTCTACAATCTAGATCTCCAGCCTATTCTGCATCAACAAACCCATGTATGTCCAACACTCTATCCAATCCCGGTCTTCCTTGGTAGAAAAATCCATAACTAGTAGTGCCACATAAATACCTGAAAACCCTCTTTATTGATGTCCAATGATCCTTCCCTGGATTTGCCATATACTTTCTCAAAACTCCCACTGCATGTGTAATGTCAGGTCTAGTACAAACCATTTCATACATCAAACTTCCAACCACACTAGCATATGAAACATGGGACATGTCCTCTTCCTCTTCTGTGTCTTCAAACACTGATCCACATATAAATTTACACCTACATGAATAGGAACCTTGACCGGTCTACATTCTTGCATATTAAACCTATGCAATATTGTCTCAACATGTTTCCTTTTATTTAACTAGAGTTTTCTGTTTTCCCGATCTCTTTTAATTTCCATGCCCAAAATGAAATTTGCAGCACCAAGATCCTTCATGTCAAATATAAAGGAAAACTAAGTTTTCACATCCTAGATAATCTCCTTGTTGTTTCCTATCAACAACATATCATTCACATACAAGAACAAATAAATGAGATGATCACCGATTAATTTCAAATACACACAATGATCCATTTTGCTCCTTGTGAAGCCAAGTCCCAACATATAAGTATCAAATTTTGATACCACATCCTTGGTGATCGCTTTAACCCATACAAAGAATTTTTCACCCTGCATACTACCTCTTTCTTTCCCTTCACAACAAAGACTTCTAGATGCTTCATGTAGATTTCTTTTTCTAGATCCCCATGTAGGAATGTTGTCTTCACATCCATCTGTTTTAAGTCACAATCAAATGCAATAACAACAAACAAAATAAATCTAATAGAAATTAACTTGGAAATAAGAGAAAATCTCACCAAAGTCAATTCCCTCTACCTCGGAATAACCTTTTGCTACTAACCAAGCTTTGTATTTATCCACTTTGCCTTCTGCATTCAACTTCTTCTTAAACATCCATTTTCTACCAATGGTATTTCTTCCATTCGACAACTCCACTACATCCCAGGTCTCATTCTTGTCTAAGGATGCCATTTCTTCAACCATGGCCTTCTTCTAGAGTTTTCCATCCTATGAATCCATTGCCTCCCTAACAGTTCTAGGATCACCATCAATAATAGACAAAGTAAATTTTGAATGGAAAATCAAGTGGAGTATACCTTTCCGATTGCCTTCTTTCCCAAACCAATATCCTTAATACTGGAGTATGAGGACCTTCTTCTTCTAATTCCTATTCTTTTGTAGAGTTTGATTCATTATCCTTCAACTCAAACTCTATTTTCTCTGGTTCTTCCTTCCTTGGTAGGACTTCCTGTTTGATAACATCTTTGATTTCTCTAAATACCACATCTTGGCTATACACTACCTTCTTAGTTTTTGGGTTCCAAAGATTATAACCTTTCAGACCATCTTTATGCCCAATAAAGATACACTTTTAATCCTTTTCATCTAGCTTACTCTTGTTTTCATTTGGAACATGAAGATATACATCACAACCAAATACCCTAAGATGTGTGAGAGAGTGTTTCTTACAAGTCCATACCTTGTGTGGAGTCTTTTCATCCAATGTTGATGCGAGTGATTGATTGACCAAGTAACATGTAGTACCCAATGCCTTCGCCCAGAATTCCTGTCCTAACCCGACACCACTGAGCATGCACCTTGCTTTTTCCATCAACGTCATGTTAATCCTTTCTGCAACTCTATTATGCCAAGGTGTATATGGAGTAGTATTCTGCCTTTGTATACCAAACTTCTTTCAGAATTCTTTGAATTCATTTCTGCAAAACTCTCCACCATTATCCGTCCTCAACACCTTAATTCTTTTCTCTTTTTGATTCTCCAAAAGATCCTTAAACTCTTTAAACTTGTCAAAGACTTTAGATTTCTTTCTAAGGAAATATATCCTCCTTAAACTCTTTAAACCTGTCAAATACTTTAGATTTCTTTCTGAGGAAATATATCCATGTCTTCCTCAAGAATTCATCTATAAATGAGACACAATACACATATTTTCCTAGTGATGGAACCGACACAGGTCCAAACACATCATTGTGCACCATTTGTAAAATTCTCTCTGCCCTCGTTGTACCAGAGGGGAATCTTACCCGATTCTGCTTCCCATATACACAATGTTCACATAAATCAAAATCCAAAGAGTGGTTAGACATACCTTCAACCATACCTTTACCTTGTAGTAGTCGAAGGCCCTTCTCTTCGATATGCCCCAGTCTTTGATGCCACAACATAGCCTTTTCTATAGAGACTGTAGGAATTTTTTCTTCTTCAACTCCAATCTCAGGAACAATGGGACTATTACACCCATCACTAATAGTGCTTCCTTGTAGCTTATATGGAGTTCCAAACTGAACTCCATTTAACAACACCATTTCTCCTCAAACCATCCCGTAGATTTGTTTTTCAAATAATGTTTTACCCCTACATATTCCATTTTTCTTACATAAATCAAATTTCTGGCCAATCCTGGGATGTGCAGAACACCAAGGAGCGTTCTAATCCTTCCATCCATGAAATTAAACTTGACTTTTCCTCATCTTATGATTTGGCTATCGAGTCATCATCTAGGAAAACATCACCTCCATCATACCTTTCATACTCACAAGACACTCCCTGTGAGGAGTCATATGAAAGGATGAACTTGAGTCAACCAACCATGCCTCATGATCTACGTGTGTGCTTAAAGAAGCCAAGTACACATCCCCTCCTTCTTTCACAAATAATTTTTCTTCTTTATAAGGAGCATCTTCAGATCCCTTCCCTCTCTCAACACTTTTGGATCTACATTGCTTCTTGTAGTGCCCATCTTTTCTACATCTCCAATATACCTTTATAAATTTTTCGGGAGATTGAGATCTTCCCTTAGATTTAGATCTCCCACTTGAGGACTTATATCTATTTACTTCTTGGGAGTGTCCTCTTACAAATAATGCATCTATGCTCTATCCTTCCATGTTCTTCAGTCTCATCTCCTCCGGTAACAAGGATGAGACCACATCATCAAAACTTAAAGTAGTTGTATTACTACCTATGGCCACAACCAGACTATCCCACGAGTTTGGTAAAGAGCATAATAAATCAATACACTTATCTTCATCAGAAATATTAATATCAATAGATAATAGTTGACTTACCATAGTATTGAAGGTGTTCAAATGCTCTGTCACCGAGTCTCCATCTTTCATCCTTAGGTTGTACAACTTCTTCCGCAGGAATAATTTATTTACTAGGGACTTTTACTGATACAAATACCCTAACTTATCCTATAATGCCTCGGCTATAGATTCCCCTAATTCGTTCAATAATACTGAATCTAAGAGACACAACTGGATTTGGCTCTTCACCTTTCGATCCAAAATTTTCCAGTCGCTAATGTTCTTGTAGGTGCAGTACCTGGATCCACAACAATCCACTGATATTTGTCCAGCAACAAATCTTCCATCTTGAGCTTCCACAACTCAAAAATTTTCCCATTAAATTTCTTGATCTCTATTTTCAAGCTTCTCGCCATTTCTTTTCACTTGAAGAATCGATACCGCATATCTCCCACTGTAACAAGGTTTATCACAGACCCAAGCCAAACTCTTAGCCACAAAGGCGTCCCCCTGAAGCTAATAACAACTTTGATACCAAATGTAGATTTTAAACTTGTACAATTAATAACTGCAAACAAATTCTTAATAAGAACAAAAAAGATACAATGGCACACACAGATATTACACATATATTTTACCCTAGAAACCCAAACCGAGGAAACTAGCAACCTGTTTAGAGTCGCATCTCTAATCCTATTTATTCATCATTTTCTTCATTGTTTACAATACAATATACATATATGACCCTTTGGAATCCAAACCTCTAATCCATTGACCCAAATTAGTCAACAACCCTAATTCCTTAACCAGAATTAGAAAACCATCATCGAAAACCATGTGTTGAAAAACTGCCAAAAAACATACGCAAAAAAAACCTCCATTTTTTTAGGGGGTGAACCCCCTTACAACACCCCCCCCCCTTTCTCCCATATTAGTGTACAATACATGGGACCAATCTTGCAAAGAATATATCACATACCCAACAAAATACATTATGCCAATATGCACCTTCATGGAAGTAGGCAATGCAAGCATGTATGCAACTGGTCGTATCCTATCTAGTATCTCAAATGACCCACAAAATCTAGTTTCCAACTTACTACAATTTCTTAACTTTAGTGAGATCTTCTTGGGCTTCACTTTCAAGAACACATGCTGTCCCACTCTGAATTCTTTGGCCACTTTTCCTTTGTCTTTATAGCTTTTCTAAATGTCTAGTGTTTCTTTTAAGTTCTGTTTGATTTTTACTATCTACTCTTCCATCTCCTTGAGAATGTTTGGCCCAAGCACTACTCTATCTATTGGATTTCCACAACTCACTAGAGCATTACACTCTTTGCCATATAAAGCTTCAAATAGGTTCATCTTCAATGATTCCTGATACCCATTGTTGTATGCAAACTCCACCAAATGTAGCGACTCTTCACACTTGGATGGATTATTCGTCACATACATCCTCAACATATCTTCAATCACCTCATTGAATATCTTTGTCTTCCCATCTTTCTGTGGGTGATATGTTGTAATAAAGTTTATATTTGTGCCAAATCCATTGAATAACCCCTTCCAAAATTTTGAGGTAAACTTGGAACCTTAATTTGACATAATTTCCTTAGGCACTCCATGCAGTCTGGAAACTTCTTTCATGTAAATCTCAACAATGTTGGTTTCCTTATGATTAATCTTGGTTGGAATAAAATGTGCATCCTTGGTCAACTTTTCCACCACCACCATTATTGAATCATGTTGCCTCATTATCCAAATCACCTTGGTGATGAAATTGACAGTGACAATCTCCCATTTTCATTCAGGAATGGGCAATGGATTTAGCAAACCTATTGGGTATCCATGCTCAATGTTCACTCTTTAGCATTCCATGCATCTGGTTATGTAATCAACCACATCCTTCTTCACGCTCGACAAAAAATATTGTCTCTTTAATGCTGCAATGGTCTTTTGATAGCCTAGGTGCCCAACATATGGAACATTATACATATCTTTCAACACTACATCCCTTAATTCATTTGAATAAGGATCATACACTCTATTTTTGTGCATTAATATTCCATCATCTCCCAGCTCGTACTCTTTGTACTTTGGTTGTACATTTTCCTACTGTAAATCTTCTTTGATCTGTAGGTAATGTTCATCTACAACAACAACCTTTAAAATTCTACTCTTTAAATCTGAATTTTACATGTTAATGGCTATAACATGCATCTCATGCACCCTCCTATTGAGTGCATCAACAACCTTATTCTCGTTCCCTTTGATATGTTTGATATCAAAGTCATATTCACTCATAAATTCTGACCATTTGGTTTTCCTGGCATTTAGAGTTTGTTGCTCAAACAAATACTTCAAACCATTGTTGTCTATCCTCAACTCGAATTTCTTCCCCATCAAATAATGCCTCCACATATTTAATGCATGAACTATGGAAACACGTTCCAAATCATGTGTGTCATAGTTTCTTTCATGTTCCTTCAACTTCCTAGATTCATAACAAATTACATGCCCATTTTGGGTAAGGACTCCACCAAATCCTTCTTTGCAAGCATTTGTGCACACTACAAAGTCCTCATTTGGATCTACAAACTTTAAACTAGGTGCACTGGCTAATAATTTGTTCAAGAGATAGAAAATTTCTTCACACTTAGAAGTCCATTCAAATTTTATCCCCTTCTTTTTCAAAGAAGTGATGGGATGTGCAATCTTGGAAAAACCTACTAGAAACTTCTTGTAATATCCAACAATTCCCATAAATTATCTGACTTCTGTGACATTCCTTATTGCTAGCCATCATTTAATGTCTTCAATATTTTTTAGATCCACTGCTCTGCTTTCTTTTGAGATGATGTTCCCCAAATAGTGGATCTACTTTTGATAAAAAGAGCATTTTCTTAGCTTGACATACAACCAGTGCTCCCTTGAAACCTGTAGCACTATAATCAAGTGATTCACATGCTCTTTCTCCAACTTTGAATTGATAAGTATGTCATCCAAAAATACTCTGACAAACTTATCCAAGTAATTCCCGAATATGCCATTAATCAAGCACATAAAGACAAATGGTGCATTTGTCAATCCAAATGGCACCGCTACAAACTCATAGTGCCTATACCTAGTTCTAAAAGTTGTCTTGTTGATATATTCATCTCCGATTCTCACTTGATGGTACCTTGATCTTAGGTCTATCTTGGAAAATACTTTTTCTTCTTTTATCTGAATGAAGAGATCATCAATTCTAGGGAGAGGGTACTTGTTCTTTACTGTAGCTTTATTGAACTGCCTAAAATCAATGAACAATATTAAGGTTCCATCCTTCTTCTTCACAAATAGTACTGACACTCCCCAAGGTAAGACATTTGGGAGTATGTACCCTTTCTTCATTAACTCTTTCAACTGAATTTGTAACTCTTTTAATTTTAGTGTGCTCATTATGTAAGGAGCTTTAGATGTAGGGGAAATTCCATGCATTAAATCAACATATAAGTCTATATCTCTCTTAGGTGGAAAACCTGGTATTTCCCCAAATAAATATTCATACTCTTGCAACACTGAAAAGTATTTAAGACTTTGACCTTTTCCCTTAGCTAGCTCTTCCACATGAGTTGCAAACAATTGACAACCTTTTCTAAAACACCTCTTTAGCTATAAAGGTGAGATCTCTCTTATGGAAATAGGTCTTGGAACCCCTTTCACTAAGCTCTATTTTCCTTCTTCATTAAGACATGTAAATGTATTTTTATGACAATCTAACACAACATGATGTTGGTCCAACCAATCCATTCCAATTAAGATATTATAAGATTGCAATGGTATGATATTCATATCTGCAACTATGTTTACTCCTTTTAGGTCTATGAGATAGCTCCTAACAATCTCATTAATTATTCTTTTGGTCCCAATGGCTAGTTATACCATCCATGATTTTTCAATATTGTTCCTCTTCAAATGAAATATGTCCACTATATTAGGATCAATGTACCTATGACTTGCTCCAGAGTCAATTGAAATAGCAGCAGGATGATTGATAATATTTCCTTCCACATCAATCATGTGAGTTTGATGTTTCGTCTATCAATTCTTTAGGGTTGCATACATCCTTGGAATGCTTCTGCCCACATCTTCTATTGTAGTAGATTCTTGAATGTTGTGAACAATCCTCATTGTTTCCACTATGTGAGGGAAATATATGTACATGTGATCTCCCTAATAGCCCCAACACTTGATTGGTTGTCTTTCTCTTTTTGCAAAATATTATGCCATCTTGGATTCACTTTGAGTTGGTTGGCCTTGCTAATAAGTATGAGAGTTGTTCCTAAAAAATGTTGGATTGACACTTTCTTCGTTTGATCCATCTTATCATTCTTCTTATCTCTCCAAGTCTTCACCACAATCACTATTCCTTTGTTTTGATCATATAAGTATTCTTCCTTCCTAATGGCCTTCTCCAGGGTCTTAGGTTCATCAAACTAAATCTTATATCCATAGAACGATGGCAATCCACTTGAGAAGCTTTGAGTTTTAACCTTTTCCTCCTTGATGAAATCCACATACCTCATCAACTCTAATAATTTCTTCTCATATTCCTCGATGGACATGTTCCCTAGATTGAGCTCGAAGAACTCTCTCATCTTCTTGTCATAATGGTGCTTTGAAAGGTATTGCTGCTAGAAATACCTTTTAAACTTCTTTCAAGTGAATTTCTTTTCATTATTGTTCTTGACTTTCTTTAGTTGGTCCCACCACATAGAATCTTTCCTCTGAAGATGGTAGATGACAATCCTTTCTTCCAAGTTTGATGAATAATTATGTAGCTGAAAGTACTTTTTGATTCCAAGAAACCAAGTATCAACCTCTTCTCCCTTCTTGTTCTCTTCATTAAAATTTGGTGGCTTAATCTTCTTGAGCTCCCCTTGCAAACTGTTTAATTCATGCCTTCTCCTTTGATGCACGACAGGGGACACTTCTAGGTTGCTCTGTGATTTTGGAGATGAATATAGTTTCCTAGCTGAATAAGGAGGTGGGTAGTGTTGTCTATGAGTTATACTAGAACGTCTACTTTCTTCCTCGTGTCTTGATCCTGATCCATTTTTAATTTCCTCTGTCATTGGTTCATACTTTCTAGTAGCTGAGTTTTTATATGATTTTTTCTTCCTAGGCTCTTAATATCCTCTCATTATCATCCCTGTAACTCTACACTTCCATCCTCAAACTCTTGATAGTCTCTACTAGCTCTATTGGCTCCATCATGCTTCTATGTACATTGGACTCAATCTCTTCGTTGCCTAAGCTGATACTCATGCCTTTCACTTCTTCTTTATGGTTGCTAAGTTCCTTGTGCATCTTCCATGTTTTCTCTTCAATCCTAAGCTTGATATGTTCTATATGTACCACTGACTCTGCAAAAAGTGTGCATACACGTAATACTATTAGATACACTTTATTTCCATTCCTATAACATTTCTTTTTAAATTCTAGAATTTGTGCACATTGCAATTTTTTTTATCAAATAAGGACACAGGTCCTTCTTCTTCTCAATTTATTTAGTAATCCAAGTTCTGAGCCTTCATACATAATCTCTTCTAAACCACCTTTCCAATGATTGTACTAATGTCTCATTCCTAGATCTCATCTGAAAGTTATGGTTCTATGAATTTGCCACTTCTACTCAATCTATGCACTTTTCTCACTTGTGTTATCTAAATCAAAGGTCTACTTCTACCACCCAAAGAAGAAAATGTAGAGAGAACCAAGATAAATCTTGTATCAGACGCTAATAATATTGGTGATAGTGAGTACACATCAACCTTCGTATTATAAAACTGATGCTCCTAGCAAATTTTTCACCAATCTAGAAATGTTAACTTTGTCCTTTTTACATTTTCTCTAGACTTAAATTTTTTAGCAAAAGTTGTTATCTCCAAATATAAAAAAACTAGGAAAAATTTAGTAAGACAATGTTGTCTAGCTTGTTGAGAAGGTAAAATAGTTTTTTTATCTAGATTTGCGATCTGGGGTTCCTTTCCCTTTGAAAATCCCAAAAAATTCCAAAAAGTCTCCCAAAATAGTGGATTTTGGCCTGTTTTTGCATCCCCATTTAGAACCCTTTGGAATTTGGCCAAATGCTCCATTGGGTTTCTTTATTTATTCTATCTCTTGACTCAGTGTACAAATTTCATGAACAATATATCCTCTATCAAGGAGTACCACCTTGTTCTTCAAAAACCATTAATCCACAATTTTTAGAAATTTGGAGTAGAATTGGATAGTCACCCTCACTAGCACTTTTGTATTCTTCCTCATTATGGTCGACCCACCCCTGAAATTTCACTTGATTCTGAGTTATTTTTCTCCTATTATGGCCAAAATAAGATTTGTCTCCAATTTTTTTTAATACATTCATATTGTTGTCGTGGCAACCTAACTGACGTGGCATGACACATGGATGCTAATGTGGCACTTATGTCCACTTGTCAGCCCCTAACACTACCATGCCACTATCCTCCTTTTCTTTTCTTTTGACGCTCACTTTTACTTTGCATTGGCGACCAAATTTTCTTTTCAACAACAACCAAACTTTATTTTCATCAATGACCAAATTTTCTTTTCGTCGGCGACCAAACTTTCTTTTCATCGACGACCAAATTTTCTTTTCGTCGGTGACCAAACTTTCTTTTCATCAAAGACCATTTTTTTTTCATCACGACCAAATTTTATTTTCGTCGACGACCAAAATAGTTTTTCAATTGGGGAACAAAATATCTTTTCCATTGGCAAACCAAAATAACTTTTCCATCGACGAACCAAAATATTTTTTCCATTGGTGAAAAAAATAACTTTTCCATCTGCAAACCATTTGTTTTCATCAGTGAACAAAATAAATTTTCCATCACTAAATCAAATTAATTTTTCCATCAACGAACAAAATAAATTTTGCATCGGCAAACAAAAAAACTTTTCAATCGACGAACTAAAATAAATTTTAGATTGACGAACCGAAATAATTTTTCCATCAACAAACAAAATAAATTTTCCCTCGTTGAACCAAAATAATTTTTCTATCGACGAACAAAATAACTTTACTTCGTCAATAAAAAACCACTTTAACTTATAAATTTTTAATCCATTCCAAGATGGATTTGGGTCATTGATTTCATAATTACTTGTGATCCAAGCCATTGATTTCAACAAAATTCATGCTATGACCCCTGGACTCTGCCACCATGGACCCTGTTAGTCCATGTCATTCGTACATAATTTTTCCAAAAATCCAAAAATTTCCAAAAACATATAATTTTCAAATTGTTATTATTATTTTCTGGTTACCGTGGAAGCTCTAGGCTTAACTTCCCATGGATAAATTCAACCCTACGCTAATAAATTTGACATCCCTTTATCAAATTACCTTTACTTAATTACACACATAATTCACCCAAAATTTAGGGATTTCACTATAATTTCACCATTTTCCCAAATTTTTCATGGTGACCAAATTCAATGTTTCAACAATTTTTGTCAATTCTCAGAATTATCTTTGGGCTCTAGCATATGCAGGTCCAGTGTTGAAACCTTAGCTTTGATACCAATCTGTAGCATAGCCGACCACCCATTTTCTTGCTCGTGCTGGGGCACTGGAAAATTACCCAATTTCCCATGAATTTCCCCATAATTACACAATTAACACAACTATGATACTTTAATATGTTCTATTCTACTATACAATGAAAATATGTATGCATTATGACATGCAAACTCATGTGATTCACATGAAAATACTACATAATTATAACAACATGTAATTTATTCACATTCACAACATATTTAACAGTACAATGCATAGAAATAATGCATCATTTTTTTTTGTTAGTAAGATCTATATTAATACAAACAAAATTTACAAATCGACATACAAGCACTGCAGTTCCACTCCCACAGAGACCATGACAGTCTCTATGGCTCCATGTATTCAAAAACAAAAAATAGGGCTGCCCCAGAGGGGAAACCAGGTCTTAACCAATTTAAAAATATAAGAAGTTTGAAACCAGGTCTTATGTATGTCTAGAAGCCTAGATAACATAGTAACAAAATAAAAAGAGAGCATGATGTCACTATTCATTCGGAACCTGAGGGCTAGTGAGGTCATTGGTTTCCTTGTGAGTTGCAACATTTGATGTCTCGACACCTGCGTAGCTTCTTGGAGGAGGGATGAAATTTCCCCCCTTGACACTTGGAAATCCATGTAATCACCTTTGTCTGATAAGAATTTTGAATTTCAAGAGATTCTCGACTGCTCTTCAATTGCAAAAAATCTTGCTCCTTGGGGAGCACACCCATGGCCACCATGGTTTTGGTGTGCCATTATAATTCAAGAGTTTGATAGAACTTTGAATTGCGTGTTAGGGTACAACCCAATTTAGGGACAAAGCTTACAACCTGAGCCTCCACCTCTTCGTCATCATGCAATTCCCTAATTTGATGAACTTCGACCTCTAGATCTATCATCCCGGCGTTATCTTCCTCCAGGACATAGTCCTCATAAAACTATGTTGCATCAATGGTAGCCTTCACTACATGAGAGGGTTGTGAAGGTTGAGGATGAGCGAGATTCCTACCTCTTGGGGCCATTCTCAGACTGATAAAAGGGTGACAAAGACTAACAACAATGGTAAGAGCAGTGAGGGAGTATTCAATATTTCCCAGGAAGAGTAAACCTGAATCTCTACCTGCACAAAACCTATTTAACTCGAACAAACTCATAATTAAACCACGGAAGTTACCAGTGTCATTGTCCATGATCAAGACCATTATGAAGGAGGAGGTGAGTTGCAGATGTGGATTCTTCCCCATCATGATGCAAATGATGTCGCTCCAGGCTAGGATGATGTTGCTCCTCTCCATATCCCAAGTTGTTCATGTACCTAGAAATTTTGCATACCTCCGGACCATCATGCGAATGCGAGTTGTGAGCGAGACTAATATGAGCGTCTGCCTATTCATGATAATCCACGCGTGTGATCATCCTTGAAAATACCTTAGCATTACTAGGTGTGTCGTTCAGGTGAGTTCGTATGATGAGTGTAGGACAAGGATGGGAGCTCGCAACCATTTAGGTTCTCCGTCTAGGCACCACCTCGATCGTGCCTCCCTCATGATCATTCTACCTATCAATCACCCCATATGGGGAAGAAATAATGCATCATAGAGGCACTAACCATAACACTTATCTTTTAGGAAGTAACTTCACCAATTGGTTGGATTAAGGGATGTTCCTCCCAATCGTAGGTTATGCTATTCCAGTTCTCTCGGTAGTGACCCACCTCCAAGCTGGGGCTATGAGTTCATAGGGATAAATGGCTGCTATTGCTCGCTAATAGCCCTCTCACAACCCAATACCGAGTAAATTTACATCATAAAGACTCCTACAACTTTTCCAACCATCCAAATATCTTCCCCAACCTGCATAACCCAAGGGATGGCATTCCCTTCTCTTCCCTATAGTCCCTCAGACAATCCTCGTCCCCTTCAAGGCTCTAGTGCAAACTATCTAGGAATTTCAATGTTGAGGGCACTAGGAAATCCAATTGTTTGTGGAGTCTCATTCACAATGATCCCATTCTCATGCATACATGCAATTTCATATTAGATTTACATAACAAGCATCCCCAATATTCTATCATAGGCATAACAACATAATTACCAACAAATATTTCCCATAAATCCTTCCATTTTTCAGTTTGAATGGTGTTGGTTCAGTACAAGATAATGGTGAACTCATCGTATGGAAAGAGAGTGAACATAGTTTAAAAAGGAGCAAGTAGCATGGTCAATTTCCCCAAACCCAAGGAATTAATATGCATGCTCTGAACTTGCCACTTGGCACCCAAGGAACTCCACCTAACTCCTTAGCACACATTCCTAGATTGATTTGTCCTTTATCATAAGTTGAGGTAATGGAAACTTTGGGTTACATTAAAATAATATGTTTTAGGCTTTGGCCCCTTTACCCCTCTCACATGTCTATCTTGTGGAATCATAACCCTCCAAAGTTATCGTCCCTATTGTGTTGCAAACAATGAAGTGTTTTTATTAATAATTTTGATATACAATTTACATAGATCGACCGTCAACCATACTATTTGGCTCACAACCTAAATCATATATGTACTATTACATTACAATTCCTAGGGATTAAAATTGGGGTGTTACATTTGATCCCAAAGGAAAATCAGAAATGACCATTGCATGGGGACTAGGCACATCCACAAATAATCAAGTATAAGCTTATGCTCTTCTTTAGGGTCTCTCCCTCTCAATTGAAATCAATATAAAATCTATTATTACTCAAATTAACAAATAAATTCTCAACTTGCATTTGGTCTCATATTTCCATGTTCTAAGAGAATTTAATACTCAAACAGACCTTTTGGCTGATGAAGCCTCCTTAATTTCACAAGGGGATTTGAATAAAAATGGGAGGCGACATCATTGTGTAGTCCTCTAAGGATACTATGGATCAAATGAATTCCACATCCCCTCGTCATTTATTAACATATGGATTACCAATTCAAAGTTCTTATCTCAAGTGTGGTGATGGTGTATGAAAGGACGACCCCCCATCTCCTTCACTTGTTGGAAATAAGTTATGCCCTATATTTTCTATTCCTCATTTTGACATTTTGTTTACAATGTGGGATACTGAGAAGAATAGGGATTAATAGGAGGTTCAGGATGCAACCCAACTCTCACCTGGTAAGATTTTCTCTTGGCCCATGGATGGTTAAACCTCAGTTAAAGGATCTAGTCTTTGAATGGTATCAATGGAGTGATATTTGTGTGCATTCCTATTTGGTCGTTGCTTGGGGTTCTACCTATAGAATTTGTCTTAGTAATTTGATGCAATCTTATCTGGGATGTAACAGGGTCTTAATCTATGGGACCTTGATCATCCTTTCTCGATGTTTATTTTTGGTTTATGGTCTTAGCTTCCCTCTCTCTTGGTTTTTGTTTAATGTGTAGAATTTGAAGGGTTTGGGAAAGGGATTTTTGAATTTTAAGAGTATTCCTTGGAAATTTTATGTTATTGCGACCCTATTGATTCTTTTGAGGAGTGACAGGTAGTTTGAAGTAGAAGGAAATTTTCTAGGTTGTAGTGCATTTACCCTGAATTTTCCATACACAAACATCTATGTTGAGTTTATTAAGCACGGACCACAAAGAAACTCAAGAGACTCAAAGGGCTCTTTATAGACATAGATATATAATTCAATGCAATATATCCTCCATATTTTTAGTAAGTTCTAAGGTGCATGAAAACAAACATATATGTACCTCTCAAAATGCCACAATATGGGAATCTTGGTTCAACAAAAGCAAAAAATCAATACATTGGAAGCAAAATGCAACATGCTCTGGGATATGGTTATAAATCTTAGCAAGGACATGCATTCCACAACCTCAAATAAAAAAATGTTAGTTCATTTATCCCATGCAAATCTAAAGGAAGATGAAATTGTGCACCCGTTGAAGGATGAGATGAATATTGGGAAACAAAACTCGCCTTCATCCAATAGAGGTAAGGAGTAAGCACTTGACCATCATGTCTTCCGTTAAAATATTATGCTTCTTAAAATAACTAGAATATTAGGTGTTTTTGTTAAGATATACACCTATAAGGATAATTGGTATGTAATTAAAACAAAACTCTAGAAAGCACTCTATAGCTTGTGGAAGTTGTCAATTTTGTATGATTTCTATAACAAAGTTTTTGTATGCTTGTTGTCTATATTTGCTACAACACTTTTTAATATAATATTTACTGGTTCCGGTTGGAAAAAAAACTTGAGAATACAATGAATCTCATGTCCCTAATATGGATGGGTTTACACTGTGGTCCATATGGATTAAATTTTTTTCTCACAAAGGGATAAAATGAGTAGCTTACTTCATAAGAAATTACCTTATATCCTACATTAGGCTTCATGAAAGATCCTTCCAATCAATAAACGTGGTTAGAAATCTCGAATATTGACACTCATAATTTTTTGTTGGTTATTTTTTATTTGGCACCCATAAACTCAACATTTTATAAAAAATGACATAGATAAAATTGTCCTTTCCTTGGATTAGAGCATGACTATTTAAGGAATGAAGGCAATAATTTCACTAGGCGACTTCAATGCAAGAGTTGCAACTAAGCAATCCATAGTCTTAAGCAACATCTCTAACCTTGACTTTCTATGGTCGAAGGAAGATCTTGATTTGATATGCACCTACAAGAGAAGCTCTGAAGATTTAATTGAAAACTTATTACGTACGGAGTTGGTTAAATTATGTAGTTGCAATGACCTTATAATTTTTAATGGTTTTAACAATGGCTAAACTCCAACCATATGACTCACGTCCACAATCTTAGTAACAATGTAGTTGACTATGTTATTTCACCTATCTCATTAATTAATTAGATGGTCAACATTTGTATTTTAAAGAGTTATAAGCTTGATTCAGATCACTAACCCCTATTTTTAACTCTAAACATAGACTTTCATAGGAAACCAATGAAGATGATCATTTTTTTTAACGCAAATGAGTATATTTTGCATTAGAAAGTTGTTGTAGTCGCATTGGTCAACATAATAATACAAAAATAAGATAGCTATCCAAAAAGATATTTGAAAACTTGTCCAAAATTTGTAGCTTACTATCTAAAGAAACATAATAATCCTTCACAAAGGATTTTGAAAAGATACTACTAGTATAGATTCTATAAAAAACACTTAAGATTAAACAAAAATTGCAAAACATTAAACACTAGTACTAGATATGAAAGCATGGTGGTTGTAAGATTCCTCTTGGTTCTTTGTGTTGGCATGAAAATTATGGTCTACAACCAACATTTCCACATCTTCCTACTGCTACTGAACAATCTCATATTCCTTAACCTCCTCCACTACAGACCCAATATACAACTTGGAAGTTGAATCGATAGAAGTAGGATTTCTCACTAGGCTCACAACCATTTGTCAAAGAGCAACATACTCAACTTGAAAGGTTTCTATTTGCCTCTTTTTATTGTGTAAGGTTTCCAAAATGAAGGCATATTCATTGTTTCTAGCTTCTTCTCGAGAATGTATCCTACCAGTAATAGAGAAAATCAAACTCCTATTATCTATAACAAAATCTTCATGTCTCCTCAAAGCTCTCTAAATATCAATGGTCTCACACAATGGACATCTCCCAGAATGCCCCTAGTCCATTATGAAGGCACTACATAGCACTTGTAGAAATATCTTACTATTTCCCAACGTTAACAGACTACCATAACCATTAACTTGTCCCTTTTCCAACATTCCCTTAGGTAATTGGTAAGAAAACAAAAGACTCAATTTCATAATTTGTTTCACTAACCTTTTGATTTTTAACGTAGTGAGGACAGTGCATTGAAGGCTTCAATAGGACTAGTAGTTGAGCTACAATTACAAGCAACCAGTCCAAGAAGTGACATGCACTAGAACCATTCGGCTAACAAACAAGACCAAGCGAACTAGGATCCCACGAGAGTGAACTAGAACCCTTCACAAAATTGGAGGAAAAGCCCTAATTCGAACTAGGATGGAACAAAGAAAGGAACCATAGAGAAAGATTCCATAGAGGCTCCCCAAATTACAGACCTAAAGCAAAATCCATTCTCCCACCTGCAGTAAAACCCAAATCTGAGTGCAATTGATGCACCTGCTCCTACATTAGATATTGAGTGTGTGAGGGTACCACAAACGTTATGCATCTTGGACATCGTGTTTCGATGTTAAGTCACCCATGTTGTTCGATGTACCATTTGCCTCTCATGCAAATCGAATACATAACTATGGTTTGAAGCTTAAGTGTTGGGGGAGATTGACACCCCACTTTTTGTTCTTAAGGTGTCACAATCCAACTGAAAGGCCATATTGGCCAAATGATTGGCCTTTTGATTGAGCTTCCTTAGGATGTGATAGAATTCAACACTTTCAAACCTACTAAATTCCTTTCGTATTCTCTTAACAATTATCATGAGTTTTCCATCACTACGAGATGAGGCTATGTGCATCAATTTGATAACTAATGTTGAATCCCCAATAACAATAAGGTTTTTGATATAACTTGCATCAAGAATCCCCAACACCTAAAATAGAGCCAATGCCTCCACTTAACTATTTGACCTCTGCCTAGACCCATTTAAAAATGTTTTCTTGATTTCCTTTGAATCAATATTGATCCCCTCCTCACATACCACCCCTTATGAATATGATCCTAATAACAAAAACCATCTATTATTTGATAAAACCAAAATTGAGTTTTCATAAAGAATTTAAAAAAGGATCTTAAACCTCCCCTCTAATAATAAGAACGATGAAGACTTGTATTATAAATTTATATTGAAGTTTTCAACTTGCATAAACAAGTATCCATTTACTATGCTTTTCAATAAGAAAAATAAATTGACTAATCCTTGATATGATAAAGACTGCAGTATTATTATGAAAGAATAAATAATACAAAACTTATGTTAAAGGAAAGAAACAATACATTAAAATAAATTGATAAGCTGCCCAATTTTACATTTTTCCATGTTTGTTAGTGACATCAAAATAAATTTTGAAAGAGTGATAGCTGGAGTATTTAAAATAAATTGATAAGCTGCCCAATTTTACATTTTTCCATGAACTTGTTAGTGACATAAAAATAAATTTTGAAAGAGTGATAGCTGGAGTATTGCAATTCACTCACTAATATAAAGTCCACCTAAAATAATGCAATTATCTATATAAAGTTTTATAAAATATTTATGTTTGGTTTTATCTTAATTTGTTTTTAAATTTCTCACTCTTAATGATATAAAAACAAATTTGAAAAAGTGAAAAACAAATTTTGAGAAAATATTCAAGTTGGGTTTTATTTTAATTTGTTTTTACATTTCTCATTATTAGTGATATAAAAAAAAAAGATTTTTAAATGAAAATGATAAAATGATTTTCAAACGAAAAAATTTAAATGGACAAATAGGATGAAGCATATCATCAAACACAAGATTTCCCAAAACTTTAATCCTACCTGTTGAAAAGTGTAACTTGGAAAATCTTGTAAAAACCAAGCAATGATACTGAGATTTCTTCTTAAAGATGGATGCTGTACTTCTTCAAAGATTTCATAAAATTCACACATCTAATTTATAAAATTCACACATCTAATTTTGATAAAAAGTTGGTCCTCTCTTTGCTCTTTAACCTCTGGTTTTCAGAGTTAGTGAAAAAGATCGAATATTATTTTTTTATAAGATAAAGAAATGACTATGTATATTAATTTTTTACCATGTACATGAAATGTGAATGTGAATTTTATTCGAATAGAAAATTGCAATTTTTTTTTGGCTGATGGAGTTTTGGATATTTTAAATATACAGGACTCCTGCTTAGGTCAAGGCAGAGAATGTTCATTACTGTTCAACCATATCCAGAACCTTTATTAATCTAGAATTTTATGTTTAAACTGCGAGGCTATGGATTGTATTCTTGCTCTGTGGATGAATGAAATGCGAGCCACAACCAGATATGCAATCAAGCTAAATCCATTTCATCTTTAGTATGCAGTTCTAACTTCCAAAACAAATAAAAAGTACACAAAATCTGTATGTTTCATAAAAGGTAAAGTCTTAACTGACATCAAATCTTATCAACAAGCTGCTTTAATGCCGCATCTTCCAATGTTTTCTTCATACTTATGAAGACATCTAGTTATCTTGAATTTCTCCCGGCCCCTGCGTCCTTGATTTTATAAAATCTATTCTGCAACATCACAAAACTAGTTAATTCATTTTAAACTTTCAGCTAAAATTCATCATGATTGTTAATTGAAATAAATTCTCCAGACCTTGTGCAAACGCCCGCTATCTACTTCTTGTTATTTCCGAAATTAAAATTAAGCAAAAATTTCCAGGGAATTCAAGCAACGAAACATCACTTTGGTCACAAGAACACTGTATTAATCACTAATATTTTAAACATCGGATTTAGGTTTTTGCAAGCTTTGGTAGGTGTATACGGAGACTAACGAACCTTATCAAAGCTTTGCCTGGATTGTCTGCGACTGTAGTTTGCATCGACATAGTGCTTGGAGCGTCCGAGTGTGTAGACATTAAATGCTGGGAAGAACAAATTGGTGCTTCTTTAGTGATCATAGGAGGCACAGGGACATAATGCGCTGAGTATGCTTCCGTGACGTCGGCGGATTTTAAAGGACAATCTACCCATCCTAGAGCTGCCAGATCTAGTTCCATCTCTTCCATCGGTAGATCGCTCTCTAAATCATCCAGATCGGTGCTCGAACGGTGTGGATTGAAAATATCCAGAAGCTCAAGCCTTTCCAATAAAGCTGGCTGTAAAACATAAAGGATACCATAAGGAAAGAAGCAAGATCTTTACATTTAGTAGAAAACAGGGAATATTCAATTAGTTTCGCAAAATAACTTTGCCAAAATTGCATAGAAAATATATGAGATCAAGATTCTGCAGGTGAACATGCTTTGGTGTGATTGCCGCTGGAAAGACCATGTAATTTGAGCACCTGCAGTGAAATAAGAAAATAATTAGCATTTCTTGGCGTTTTTCTTGCGTAAAAAGAACACATACATACAAGCAGAGGAGATTTTCTGTACCTGTCGAGAAGTGTAAGATTCAATGAAACGCAGAATTTTGAGAGGCATTTAGGTTTAATATTGAGGATGACTTACCTCTGACAAGTTCTTCCTGGTCATGAAAGGGCTAGTTTGGGCATCCGCAAGCTGAATTTTCTTATTTTTCATCTGGTGGATGCAAGCGTAGATCTGAGCGTAGTTTTCCAGCGAAAGGGCTGTATGAGCAACGGCAGCGATATCTGACGGGCATCTCTCCTGCGTCACTCTGGCTAATCCCTTCTTCCTCATTCTGGCTAATGGATTCTCCTGCTGTGAAATGTGCGTTAATCTTTTCTTCTCAACACTTTTTCCCTCCCTGCGGAAGAGAACAACTTTTCACGCAACGTTCTGGGAAAGGAACTATCATATAAGTGTGGGCATCACAGGGTCGGTCACATGGATATAGGAGGGTGGTTAATTTATAGTTAAACAAAGAGTGTGCTTCCACCATAACACTAAGGGGAGCATTTGCCCCCACATACAACAATCAATGATCACATTACTTTGTAAAAATAAAAATTGTTCATTTAAGGGAGAAAGTACCCTTCAAATCGGCCATTTTTAATTGTTACTTTGTAGCTTGTTCTTACAAGAAAACCAAATGTCTATTTACCATGAATCACAATACGATTTCTCATAATGGACAAGGATAGGGATGGTTGAAATGGGTGTTCAAAAATGTGGTAAGATGTGGAGACAATATTTTGTAGTTGTTTCTTTGAGCTTGCATTCATACTAAAAACATTAGATTTTTTTCATGCTTAGATCCATGTTTTAACCTTTTTTAAGTAATTGATTTTCTACAGTAGACATTATACACAATACTTCCAAATCATCAACTTGAGAAGATAATTGTTTGTCTATTATAAATATGAGATTTGCATATGGTAATGTTATGTACTAAATATTTTAGATAGTACAATAAACTAGAGTACACACCATGTACACCAAATGTGAGCATGGAGCACAACTCCAAGATAGAGAAGAGAGAATAGTTACATAATAACTCCTTAAATAATAAGAGAACATCCTCCAAATACCCCAATACATTCATACATCCAAATCACATGTTCCCCAATAATAACTACATGATATCTATATATACTTATTCACACATTGCACATCCGGTCCCTTTATTAAGCTGACCACTATTACATATACATTTGGCCCCATATATGCCTCCCCTTGGGGTCATATCATAGTACCCTCTTTCAAAGCTTCGTCCTCAAATATTTGCAATTAAGGGTGTTACATGTGATTAAACCAAGTAATAGGATTTCCTCATATTCCTGCTTTCTTGCTGCTATTGATAATGATCAATCTATCCAATCTCAATTCCTTTTGGTCTTAATCCTTGATAGCTGGTTGTTGCATATTTTTCTTTCTTTTGATTCCATGTGTTGTTGTTGTGACTTTTCCAATTTGTTGGTCTCTAATAATATCTTGTCAAATAATGGCTTTTTGATGCCCTATTCCATGAATATTGTTGATTATTCCATCTTCTTCCTTGGTAATGTCAATGTCAATATTCTTGCCTTTCTTGAAAACTTTATTGGTAATGAGGATGTCGATATGGCTTCACATGTGATGGTTTTCCTTCATTTTGAACACCTGTGTCATCCTTCTTCTTTAAGGGAAAATTTCATCCTCGATACTTTGTGCTTGGTCTTTAATACTACATGCTTTTGAGATAATTCCACCATATTTGACTTTAACATTTACAAGTTGAAGCTCAACTCCTTTAATTATTTTTTGGTGACCTTCTTGAATCTTGTCTTCCTTCTCCTTTTGAAGTTGAATGGTGACCTTTTCCATTAATTTATTTCTTCCTTCTTCGATTCTTGCTTACATTTCTTCTCTGATATCATCAACATCTAGGGATTCTTCCACAATTTTACTCATTTATTCACTAATGATGTTTGATTCCGCCTCTTGTAAATGCCTTTTTACATTCTTAACATTATTAAGAAGCTCTTGTTTATGATTATGTAATCATTGATTTCTTCATCTTGTTTTTTTTTTTCTATTCTTCCCTTGACTCATCCTTTTCCAACTTTCCTTTGCTAATTTTTTCTCACTTTAAGTTCTTAACCTTCTTAATGAGTGATTCATTAAGGGATTGCATCTTGGCGAACTCATCATCTTTCTTTATAAGACAAATTCTTAGCTTTTCATTATCCTTCTACAATCCATAAAATTTTTCTTTTGATTCATTTAATTCAACTTGAATTTTTTGTATCTCCTTGATTTTTGTATCATTTATCCATCTATCATTGAAGACTTTTTCAAATTATTCCCACTCATAGCCTTTGGTATCCTTATCTATGATATACCATGAATCCCTAGATTTGACTTTAAAATTTCTTTTTTCCCACACAAGATGTTAGGGACCTAAAATCCCTAACCCCTAATGTAGGTAGAATAATATATTTTCCATGTAAAAAAGGCCAACATTAGTTAATAAGGCCTATTTAATAAAGGTGGACAAGTCAATGTAAGAAAACCTAATAGAAGCGTCCGCTTCTAAAAATATCTTCCTCTTCAATGTTCTTTAGAAGATAGAATTAGTATAAATAAGAGTAGGAGGCATGAAAAGTATTTGTCTTGAGATTTATTGTAATAGAGCTCTGCTCTGTTGGAGGTTTCCCCCTCGAAGAGGCAAGTGAACATTGCTTTATTTCATTAAAGGCATTATTGTTGGTATTGTTATTCTCAATATTTTACTATTCCATTGGTATTTGTTGAATATTCGTGTTTCTGCATATTGCATTACTTCTGGTACCTTACAAGTGGTATCAGAGCAATTTCCTTGGAAGGAACTGTGGGTTAATTTTTTTTCCAAGGTAGAGACGTGTACTGTCGACGTATTTAAATAAAAGAGATATGTCGTTCAACGTGTAAAACTGCAGTGGGGAAGACTACATGCAATAAATACAGACGATTTCACAAGGTTGCCTAGAAACCGAAGTTTCACCTTGTTGGAAACCTCTGTTACCCTTGTTGGTACCCCTCGAGTAGTACCACATCAGACAAAATTTGTACACGACCATCACTCCCACATATTTGTAGGTATATCAAGAGTCCCCTAGGTCTCCTGAAACCAACCCTAGATCGACCAATCAACCTCATAAGTTCTATAGTGCCACCGAGAACAACACTCGGGAAGATAATCTCTAATACCTGGGTAATCGATTAATACAACTAAGGGTACAATTGAGCCTCCTTGGTTGGTTCCCTGAGATATTGGGCCGAGTACTATTGTTCGACCCCACACATATATCAAATGTATAGTGGTCCCGCTAGCACCCTTATTCGTGACCTATCCCATGAGATTTCTCTCCTCGCCCTCATCGTCGTGGTACCTATCATTTTTAAGTGTTTTTTTTTTTCAGTGGACCCGACCCCCTTCCTGGCACCCTTATTTGCAACCTATCCCATTGCATTCCCATTTTCACCCTGATCATCGTGGTACCTATCACTTATAATCATTTATTTTCTATGGTCCCCCCACCCTTCCCGACACCCTTATTTTCCATATATCCCATTGGCTTTCCCTTCTCGCTCTGATTGCAGTCATATATCTCACATATCCACCTTTTTTTAGTGAACCCATTTCCCCTTACTGGCACCCCTCTCCAAATGGCCAAAACTCGCAACCAAGACCTGCAAGTTGCCATCAAATAGAACAAGGAGAACATCCAACAAATGAATTCTGAAATTACTTCTATCAATTCTAGATTTTCATAATTCCAGGACCAAGTCCAACACAAATTTGAAGCCATGGATACTAAATTCACGGACAAATTTGACACCCTCAAATCCACTGTCAACTAGTTGTTGAACCGATCCCAGGGCCCTTCTTTATCAGAACAACCGTCCCACTTAGATGGTGTTGACTCCTCTCATTATATGGTATTTCAATCCAACTCCTTTCATCATGGACCCCATCTGTCAATAAATTTGATGGCTCTGATCCCACAGGTTGGGTCACTCAAATGGAGCATTATTTTTCATTGCATGGCATTACTAATGAGTTGGTCAGACTTCATTACATTGTTCTCTATCTGGATCCTAACCACTGGAAATGGTGGCAATGACATAAAAATGCACGCCAGGGGTATGTTGCTTGGACCCAGTTTTTCTCATATCTCTATGAATGCTTTGACACCGACACCCACTATTTAGGTTGTTTGACCAAGTTGAAACAATCGGGCACAATGGAATACTTTATATCCATCTTTGAGAGCTTGGCCTTCCAAACAGAGGGAATGATAACTGTCTTCTTCCTATAATGCTTTATCAATGTTCTAAAGGATGAAATTCAAGCCCAGGTCCTCATGGCTCGCCCTTGGGCTTGGTTGGAAGCTACTGAACGTGCCAAAGAAGCACAACATATTGTATTTTCCCAAAACCAAAAACCCTCTTTTCTTCCTTACCCTCGACCTACCAATCCTACTCCTCCTGTCACCCCTCTCAAGGTCCATAAATTAACTCAAGTAGAAATGGTTGAATGAAAACTCAAGGGTCTTTGCTATAATTGTGATGACAAATATTTTCCCGGGCACAAGCGTAAGGAAAATAAGATTTTTATGGCCATTTCCAAGGATTTTGTTGACGGGGAGGATAAAGTCCCCCCTGTGGAAGAGCTACCCCCTCCAGATGCTCCTACTCCACCTGTTGACCCACCAGAAGTTGAACCGTTGATTTCGCTGCATGTCCTCACTGGCTTCTCTACTCCCGAAAACCTCATGCCAATTGGATACATTAAGAATACGAAAGTCATCATCCTTGTTGACAATGACAACACCCTTAATTTTATTCATTGTCGCCTTGCCCAAGAAATCAATTTCTATATCCGTGTCGTCAACAATTTTCAAATCATGATTTCCAATGGCGGTTCCATGAAATGTGGTGGGCATTGGGAAAATGTGTGCCTACAAATTGGTCAGTACCACCTAAAATATTATATGTTTTCTATCGACATGGGTGGTTGTGGCATTATGCTCAGTGCTGAATGGTTATGCACTCTGGGCCCCATTCTCGTGGATTTTAAGGAATTGACCATGCAATTCCAACATGAGGGATAACAATATAAGTTCCAAGGAATCACAACAGTCTCCTCTGAGATTATCAGTTCCCATCGAATGGAAAAGCTCCTAAAAAAAGTTCATTCAGACATTATTTCCCAACTCTATTCCATTCAAGCAGTTGAGACACCCTCCGTGCATCCTAACCTCTAATCTATCATATCCAAACACCAAGCTATTTTTTACACTCCCCAGGGACTTCCCCCTTCCCGTGTTGTTCATAGCAAAAGACAGAAGCAAAGCATTATACCAAGGGGGCTGAAGTTTTCCCCTTAATGTAGGGGTCTAGCTTTTTCTGAGAACCTAAAGAAATGTTGGACCTGGGCTTGTGGATCCTTTCGCTTTGACTGCCTTCGTCGGTTAGATACGGGCTGAAAATCATCTGCTTTGACTGGTCCCGGTTCCTCAGAGGCTTTGGGGCAGTTCCTTGCGAAGTGACCGTAAGCATGGCACCGGAGGCAC
>SNQJ01S0010287.1:177550-188562 GCA_010110895.2 Picea sitchensis
TAATGTCAATGTCAATATTCTTGCCTTTCTTGAAAACTTTATTGGTAATGAGGATGTCGATATGGCTTCACATGTGATGGTTTTCCTTCATTTTGAACACCCGTGTCATCCTTCTTCTTTAAGGGAAAATTTCATCCTCTATAGTTTGTGCTTGGTCTTTAATACTACATGCTTTTGAGATAATTCCACCATATTTGACTTCAACATTTACAAGTTGAAGCTCAACTCCTTTAATTATTTTTTGGTGACCTTCTTGAATATTGTCTTCCTTCTCCTTTTGAAGTTGAATGGTGACCTTTTCCATTAATTTATTTCTTTCTTCTTCAATTCTTGCTTACATTTCTTCTCTAATATCATCAACATCTAGGGATACTTCCACAATTTTACTCATTTATTCACTAATAATGTTTGATTCCGCCTCTTGTAAATGCCTTTTCACATTCTTAACATTATTAAGAAGCTCTTGTTTATGATTATGTAATCATTGATTTATTCATCTTGTTTTTTTTTTCTATTCTTCCCTTGACTCATCATTTTCCAACTTTCCTTTGCTAATTTTTTCCCACTTTAACTTCTTAACCTTCTTAATGAGTGATTCATTAAGGGATTGCATCTTGGAGAACTCATCATCTTTCTTTATAAGACAATTTCTTAGCTTTTCATTATCCTTCTACAATCCATAAAATTTTTCTTTTGATTCATTTAATTCAACTTGAATTTTTTGTATCTCCTTGATTTTTGTATCATTTATCCATCTATCATTGAAGACTTTTTCAAAKTATTCCCACTCATAGCCTTTGGTGTCCTTATCTAGGATATACCATGAATCCCTAGATTTGCCTTTAAAATTTCTTTTTTCCCACACAAGATGTTAGGGACCTAAAATCCCTAACCCCTAATGTAGGTAGAATAATATATTTTCCATGTAAAAAAGGAAAACATTAGTTCATAAGGCCTATTTAATAAATGTGGACAAGTCAATGTAAGAAAACCTAATAGAAGCATCCGCTTCTAAAAATATCTTCCTCTAGAATGTTCTTTAGAAAATAGAATTAGTATAAATAAGAGTAGGAGGCATGAAAAATATTTGTCTTGAGATTTATTGTAATAGAGCTCTGCTTTGTTGGAGGTTTACCCCTCGAAGAGGCAAGTGAACATTGCTTTATTTCATTAAAGGTATTATTTTTGGTATTGTTATTCTCAATATTTTACTATTCCATTGGTATTTGTTGAATATTCGTGTTTCTGCATATTGCAATACTTCTGGTACCTTACAAGTGGTATCAGAGCACTTTCCTTGGAAGGAACTGTAGGTTAATTTTTTTTCCAAGGTAGAGACGTGTATTACCGACGTATTTAAATAAAAGAGATATGTCATTCAACGGGTAAAACTGCAGTGGGGAAGACTACATGCAATAAATACAGACGATTTCATAGGGTTGCCTAGAAACTGAAGTTTCACCTTGTTGGAAACCTCTATTACCCTTGTTGGTACCCCTCGAGTAGTACCACATCAGACAAAATTTGTACACGACCATCACTCCCACATATTTGTAGGTATATCAAGAGTCCCCTAGGTCTCCTGAAACCAACCCTAGATCGACCAATCAACCTCACAAGTTCTATAGTGCCACCAAGAACAACACTCGGGAAGATAATCTCTAATACCTAGGTAATCGATTAATACAACTAAGGGTACAATTGAGCCTCCTTGGTTGGTTCCCTGAGATATTGGGCCGAGTACTATTGTTCGACCACACACATATATCAAATGTATAGTGGTCCCACTGGCACCCTTATTCGGGACCTATCCCATGAGATTCTCTCCTCGCCCTCATCGTCGTGGTACCTATCATTTTTAAGTGTTTTTTTTTTTCAGTGGACCCGACCCCCTTCCTGGCACCCTTATTTGCAACCTATCCCATTGCATTCCCATTTTCACCTTGATCGTCGTGGTACCTATCACTTATAATCATTTATTTTCTGTGGTCCCCCCACCCTTCCCGGCACCCTTATTTTCCATATATCCCATTGGCTTCCCCTTCTCGCTCTGATTGCAGTCATATATCTCACATATCCACCTTTTTTCAGTGGACCCATTTCCCTTTACTGGCACCCCTCTCCAAATGACCAAAACTCGCAACCAAGACCTGGAAGTTTCCATCAAATAGAACAAGGAGAACATCCAACAAATGAATTATGAAATTACTTCTATCAATTCTAGATTTTCACAATTCCAGGACCAATTCCAACACAAATTTGAAGTCATGGATACTAAATTCACGGACAAATTTGACACCCTCAAATCCACTATCAACTAGTTGTTGAACCGATCCCAGGGCCCTTCCTTATCAGAACAACCGTCCCACTTAGATGGTGTTGACTCCTCTCATTATATGGTATTTCAATCCAACTCCTTTCATCATGGACCCCATCTATCAATAAATTTGATGGCTCTGATCCAACAGGTTGGGTCACTCAAATGGAGCATTATTTTTCATTGCATGGCATTACTGATGAGTTGGCCAGACTTCATTACATTGTTCTCTATCTAGATCCTGAATACTGGAAATGGTGGAAATGACATAAAAATGCACGGGGCATGTTGCTTGGACCCAATTTTTTGCATATCTCTATGAATTCTTTGACATCGACACCCACTATTTAGGCCGTTTGACCAAGTTGAAACAGTCGGGCACAATGGAATACTTTATATCCATCTCTGAGCACTTGGCCTTCCAAACAGAGGGAATGATAACTGTCTTCTTCCTATAATGATTTATCAATGTTCTAAATGATGAAATTCAAGCCTAGGTCCTCATGGCTCGCCCTTAGACTTGGTTGGAAGCTACTGAACGTGCCAAAGAAGCACAACATATTGTATTTTCCCAAAACCAAAAACCCTCTTTTCTTCCTTACCCTCGACCTACCAATCCTACTCCTCCTGTCACCCCTCTCAAGGTCCATAAATTAACTCAGGTAGAAATGGTTGAATGAAAACTCAAGGGTCTTTTCTATAATTGTGATGACAAATATTTTCCCGGGCACAAGTGTAAGGAAAATAAGATTTTTATGGCCATTTCCGAGGATTTTGCTGATGAGGAGGATAAAGTCCCCCCTGTGGAAGAGCTACCCCCTCCAGATGCTCCTACTCCACCTGTTGACCCACCAGAAGTTGAACCGTTGATTTCGCTGCATGTCCTCACTGGCTTCTCTACTCCCCAAAACCTCATGCCAATTGGATACATTAAGAATATGAAATTCATCATCCTTGTTGACAATGACAACACCCTTAATTTTATTCATCGTCGCCTTGCCCTTGTCGTCAACCATTTTCAAATCATGATTTCCAATGGCGGTTCCATGAAATGTGGTGGGCATTGGGAAAATGTGTGCCTACAAATTGGTCAGTACCACCTGAAATATTATATGTTTTCTATCGACATGGGCGGTTGTGGCATTATGCTTGGTGTTGAATGGTTATGCACTCTAGGCCCCATTCTCATGGATTTTAAGGAATTGACCATGTAATTCCAACATGAGGGATAACAATATAAGTTCCAAGGAATCACAACAGTCTCCTCTGAGATTATTAGTTCCCATCGAATGGAAAAGCTCCTAAAAAAAGGTCATTCAGACATTATTTCCCAGCTCTATTCCATTCAAGCAGTTGAGACACCCTCCGTGCATCCTAACCTCCAATCTATCATATCCAAACACCAAGTTTTTTTTTACACTCCCCAGGGACTTCCCCCTTCCCGTGTTGTTCATGATCATTCCATTCCTCTTGTCTCGAGAAGTCTTCCTCTCAATGTTTTCCCTTATCGTCATCTCTTTTTCCAAAAGAATGAAATTGAGAAAATTGTTCAAGAATTTCTCGACGCGGGTGTTATACGTCCTAGCACTAGCCCCTATTCTTCTCCTATGGTCAAAATCCTCAATAAAGAAGGCACTTAGTGCATGTGTCCAAACTTTCACACCCTCAACAAACTCACCATCAAAGACAAATTTCTCATTCCCGTCATTGATGATCTCTTGGATGAATTGAGCGGTGCTCAGTACTTTACTAAACTTGATCTATGTTCTGGCTACCACTAGATACATATGAAAGAAGAAGACATTCCCAAGACTGCATTTAGAACTCATGCAAGTCACTATGAGTTCTTGGTCATTCCATTTAGCCTGTGTAATGCTCCCTCCACTTTCCAAAGTCTCATGAATCATGTCTTCCATCATTTTGTCTTAGTTTTATTTGATGATATTCTCATATATAGTAAAACTTGGATAACCCATATTGCCCATGTGGATCAAGTTCTCCATCTACTCTCTCAACACCAACTTTTCCTCAAACAATCTAAATGTGCCTTTGGAGCCTCGAAAGTGGAGTACCTAGGTCATATTGTCGGTAAGGATGGTGTAAGGGTGGATCCTAAGGAAATTGAAGCTATGCAAGATTGGCCTCGCCCTAAAACTCTTAAGATATTGCGTGTTTTTATGGGTTTAACGGGCTATTATAACAAGCTTGTTCATAATTATGGAAAAATTGCAGCACCTCTCACTGCTCTCCTTAAAAATAATGCTTTCACTTGGACTCCAACAACTGATCAATCCTTCCATGCCTTGAAAGAGGCTATGTGCATGACTACTAACCTCGCACTTCCAGACTTCACCAAGAATTTTTTCCTAGAATGTGATGCTTTAGGGAAAGAAATTGGGGAACTCCTCATGCAAGATGGAAGGCCTTTGGCCTTCACTAGAAAACAACTTTTGGAGAGACATTCAGATCAATCAATCTATGAAAAGGAAATGTTGGCTATTCTGCATGTTATGGATCTCTTACGTTCTTATCTCTTGGGACAATACTTCTAGATTAAAATTGGTCACTAGAGCCTCAAGTATTTTTTGTAACAATGAATTTCATCCCCAAAGAAAAAAAATTGGGTGACCAAGCTATTTGTATATGATTATGAGATCATTTACAAGAAGGGTAAATAAAATGTGGTTGTTGACACTCTTTCCAGCAAGTATGAAGAAGAAGGGTCCCTCTTTTCCCTATCCTTCATTGTATCAGATTGGCTCCACACTGTTCACCAGGAATGGATGCAAGACCCCAAAATTTCTTCCTTGATCCAACAATTGCAAGACCGTTCTCCATATTCTCCAAGGTAATCTTGGCACAATGATGAGCTTCACTACAAAGTTCCTCTGTATTTAAGAAAATAGTCACAACTTAAATCCATGGTGTTCTCTGAGCTTCATGCTTCACCCACAACTGGGCATTTAAGGTTCACAAAAACCTATGAAAGGGTCAAACATTCTTTTTTTGGGATGGTATGAAACATGATGTCCACACCTTTGTGGTTGAATGTGTTTTTTGTCAGCGCAACAAGGGAAAAACAATCAAAGAACCAAGCCCACTCCAACTGCTTCTTATTCCCCCTGCTATTTGGAGGAACATTTCTATGGATTTCAATGTTGGCTTACCTAAATCGGGCAATAAGTCAGTCATCATGATGTTTCTTGATCGTATTTCCAAATATGCTCATTTATGTGCTCTTCAACACCCATTCATTGCATCCACAATGGCTCAAATTTTCATGGATATTATCTTCAAACTTCATGACATGCCTCATTCTATTGTCTTTGACATGAATCCCACTTTCACTAGAAATTTTCGGCAAGAATTGTTCAAGTTCCAGGGAAGCCAATTGCATCTCAACATCACCTATCATCCCCATACTGATGGCCAAATTGAAGTTGTCAACAAGTGTTTGGAAACACATTTGGGGTGTTTTGCATCCGACAAAAAAAAACAGTGGGCTTAGTGGTTACCCCTATTTGAATGGTAGTACAATACATATTACCATACAACTACTCACATGAATCCTTTTGAAGCAATCTATGAACAAAATCCACCGTCGTTTCTCTCATACATTCTAGGTGTCTCAAAGTTTCAATAGGTTGAGAAAAATCTTATAGTCCAATAGGCCATTCTCCATACCCTGAAAGAAAATCATCATGGCTTAGAATCACATGAAGCAACAAGATTATCAAGGTCATTTCGAACGTCAATTTGCTGAAGGGGACTAGGTGTTTCTTCATCTGCAACCTTCTAAGAAGATTTCACTCAAAGATGAACACTGTCATAAATTTTCTCCCAAATTTTATGCTCCTTATACTATTCTCAAGCGAGTGGGGCCTGTGGCCTACATATTATCTCTACCTAGTAATTCTAATCTCTATCATGTTTTTCATGTCTCATGCTTAAATAAGGTGATTGGAACTAAGTTCCAAACTCAAACCAATCTCCCTGAGTTGGATGAAGAAGGTTCCATTTGGCTGCATCCCCAAGCAGTCTTGAACCAACACGAGCGTCTCCCTCGTCAGCGCACCATCAAGGAAGTGTTAGTGCAATGGAAATATACAACTTTAGAAGATGCCACCTGGGAGCTGACCACCATTCTGGAACAATTTCCTCATCTCAAGCCTTGAGGACAAGGTTGTTTTTCAAGGGGGAGGTCATGTTAGGGACCTAACCTCCCTAACCCCTCATGTAGGTATAATAATATATTTTCCATGTAATACAAGCCAACATTAGTTAATAAGGCATATTTAATAAATGTGAACAAGTCAATGTAAGAAGACCTAATAGAAGCTTCCTCTTCTAGAAAGATCTTCCTCTAGAATGTTCTTTAGAAGATATAATTAGTATAAATAAGAGTAGGATGCATGAGAAGTATTTGTCTCAATATTTACTGTAAGAGAGCTCTTCTCTGCTATAGGTTGCCCCCTCGAAGAGGCAAGTGAACATTGTTTTCTTTCAATAAAGGTATTATTGTTGGTATTTCTATTCTCAGTATTTTACTGTTTTGTTGGTATTTTCTGAATATTCATGTTTCTGCATATTACATTACTTATGGTACCTTACACAAGACTTACAACTTTTTTATTTTCAATACAAAACCATTTCATAGGATCAATTCCACGAGTCATCTTCATCTCCTCTAAATATAGGTATTGCCATAGATTCTAATTGAGGTCTAATCCAAACCGTCAAGTTACAACCCCAATAAATTAACAATAATGATCTCAAATAGTTATTATCCTTTTCCAAATATATTCTCTTATGTTTTCTCTCTCCAACGACTTTTCAATCACATCAATCATATATCCCAATCAAAAGTTATAATGATTTTAAGTTAACAAGCCTTTTACAACATTGATTTAGAGACTATCCATTGATTGACCTTTCTCTTGATGTATCTCTAAAATTTTGGTCCTTCTGAGTATGGAATTTCATCTTGTAGGATTATGATATATCTTCTTTTTAATTCCATAGGTTTGACCAAATTTTGATGTGCCAAGTGAAGGATATGGTAACTTTTTCAACACTTTCTGCTTTTCGCCTTTTCAGGAGAGCAATATTGTATGGTCTACTACATGTCCAATTTTTTAAATGTGGTTATGAAATTTTGAACTAAAACATTATAGTCCCTCCTATTTCAAATGAACCTAGTGGCATTCAATTTGGATCATTGTAGAATCAAATATGATTTTTTTACTTGGAACACTTGTTTGAGACTAGTTTTAGGACTAGTAAAAAACCCTAACTTTCACAACGTGTAACTTAAAATATGTAGTGAATCGGAATATTAAATTTTGACTATAAGTTTTTCACTCTATATCCTCAAGCCCTGAAAAATTCATCTATTTGAAACTTCCTAGAATAAAATTTATGGTGAATATTCAAAGATGACTTGTTTGAGACTAATTTTAGGACTAGTCAAAAACTCTAATTCCCACCACCTATATCTTTGAATGTATAGTGAACCGGGATCTAAAATTTTAACCACAATTAATTCACTATGTTTCCTTAGGCTTCCAATTTTTTTTCTCTCTGAAACTTCTCATAATTTTTTTTATAGTGAAAATACTAAGATAACTCATTTGAAAGAGCCAAACCCAAGGATAATATGCCTTGAAACCAAATGTTATGTACCAAACACTTAAGATAGAACAATAAACTAGAATACACGACATGTACACTAAATGTGAGCATGGATAACAACTCCAATATATATAAGAGAGATGAGTTATACTATAACTCCATAAAGAATAGGTAAACGTCCTCTAAATACCCCAATCCATTCATACATTCAAATCACATGTTCCCCAATAATGACTACATGATATCTATATATACTTATTCACACATTGTACATGTGGCCCCTTTATTAGGTTGACCACTATTACATATACATTTACACCATTACTTATACCTTTAACGCCATATATGCCCGCCCTTGGGGTCATATCAGGTAATATGTAGAGATGGTAGCTTCTTGATTTTGGCAACATGCATAGATATCTATGTGGGGTCACCAACATATTAGTTTTTGACATATTGTATTGAGAGGAATCAAATAAGTAATAGCAGTGCCAATGCTCACTCCGTAGATTAATAAATGTTTCTTTAACACTATATATGTGTGATTAATGGGGGAATGGATATATCTATATCATACATCCCTCTACCACCCATCCTCGTTGCATACATGTAGGAATTTAAGAAAAGGGTGAGCAAATGCAACCCTAGCTAATGGATCAACTCTTTCATTCACCAATGGACACAACACCTTGCCGCAAGCGAGAATAGAATGCAAACAAGCGAGTAAACAATTAGTTGTTGGTGCATGCAAGTAAGTAAGTCAATAAGAAAGTAAGCAATAGTAAGTATCTTTCACAATGCCTATTAATTTTTTTCTTTTTTACTCTTTTTCTTATACAAAAATTCATGGGATGGTTTGCAATAATAGTCATTGCCCATTTTTAGTTTTCCTATTATTGCAACTTTTTGCTTAAGATATATGGGATATGGTAAGATATAGGGATATTCTAGGTATGCATTTACATTCATTCTCTAGGTTATGACAACAAAAATCCTTTCAATATTAACTTGTGTGCTCCAAATATTTTATATCTATTATGTAGAACTATTGGATGGCATCATTCCTTGAAATGTGGGGTTGTGTCATTGGCGTAATATGTTTAACATTTCTTCAATTCTTTGAGTAGTCATATGCTCTTGGAGGATAACAAGGATGAGGGTTTAAACACTTTTAGGGTTTTATGTGTAGATATCAATGACACATGTGGCATGTGAATCTTTAAATTATTACTCTTATGTTCATTGAGTTTTTAGTTAGGGTTTTGCATAGGATCACAGTTAAAAAACGAAGAAGTAAATATGGAGTTCTTTTAGATGATGCGAACTGAAGGCTTTGGTATCTTTTGTGATTGAGAAGATGTACTTAGTACTAGTAAGGATAATAGAGATTAAGATTTTATAAGCTACTCTAGCTAAACCCAACATGGATTTGTTCATGAATCTACAAGTGCAATAGATTTGGAAGTGAGTCCCAATTATATTCTTTGTTAAAAGAACAAGCCCGTGGAAGTGAGTCCCAATTGTATTCTTTGTTAAAAATAACAAGCCCGACATTGTATTCTTTGTTAAAAATAACGAGCCCAACATATATGTTATGTTGGCCATAGGTTATCATTCACTATGTTTCACACACATTCTAGAGTTCGATGAAGACTTTGATTAGACATTATATTATGTAGTCCACTTTGAAAAATCAAAGATTGTATTCCATAAATTGATATAGAAAGATAAAATTCCTAACACATTTGAGAATAATATTGTCAAATATAAAATACAACTTGAACTTTTTATAATATTATGTGCAATGTATATGTAATACATATAACATAAAGTTAAAGTTAAGATTCCTAACCCATTTAGTGTAATATCGTCGAACATGAATTACATGTTAGTGTTTTAGCATTGTTCTATACATTGTAGCTAAAAACCTTACTCATATTTCCATGATATAGAGTATTAAGTTAATGAATTCATAATAGTTTTTGAGCCACCACTCAAGTTTTTGGGAATTTTAACCTATTGCATCTTATGTTATGTTATTGTGTTGCTTTTATATTATCGTTTCAAAGTTGTATTTCTAGTGAGTGTTTGGCTCATTTATGTATTTCGAGGAATCACTTTCAATTGTCAGACAATTGGCTTACAAGGAAGCAAGCGACATATCACTAGATGATGCCACCCTAAACTATGAAATAGTGTATGAATGGATGATAAACATTTGGACTATAATTTGAGGTTCGATTCTTTTAATTAATATAAGAAATAATGGTTAGGTCTTATGCTTGAACACGTTGTGCATGTCTGTTAAGAGCCTGGGCAAATCAATGATCAAACTTAATGTATATATTTCCCTAAGATTATTATATTCATAGGAACAATATACTAATGTTTAAATAAATACAATATATAACCACCTTTAAATAACCCCCTTTTGAGGTGATCACGCATAGGTGTCTAGTTTGTATGTCAATCAAAAGTAATCTATCTTCCCATTTAATAATGCTAGCTTATAATTCCTCTAACTATTATTTTGATAAACATCCAAGGTGGATGGATTAAATAATCACATTAAATTTTGGACATTATATATATAACATTGATTCTATTAAAATGAGATGAACATTGAAAAAAGATGTAATTCAAAGTCTTTTCCTTGTTAGTGGATAAATCTCACGTACAGATAAGCAAGACCTCTTTTGGATTTATTCTTGACTCAAGAAAAACAACGGGATAGATCACTATGGGGTTTCCCTAGATCTAATCAAATTTCTTTCCTTTTACAATAGAGGGAAGAGAGGCATACCTTATTAACTAATGGTTGTCCTTACGCATCCGGCTGACGCAGCTCCAACTTCTACAATCTACTTCCTGCACACAAGTGACAAAAAATATCAATCTACAAACCCTTTCAAGTGTTAGGAAATTCAATTTTATTCTAGATCTAATCTAATCTACCTAAGGTAAGATTAGATCTACCATGCAAAACTGAATACAACATATTTGGGAAGGGTGAAATACATGGAACTCTCTCTCTCTCTCTCTCTCTCTCTCTCTCTCTCTCTCT
>SNQJ01S0010287.1:191451-218794 GCA_010110895.2 Picea sitchensis
AGTACAGCATCCATCTTTAAGAAGAAATCTCAGTATCATTGCTTGGTTTTTACAAGATTTAAATCTCAGTATCATTGCTTGGGTTTTACAAGATTTTCCAAGTTACACTTTTCAACAGGTAGGATTAAAGTTTTGGGAAATCTTGTGTTTGATGATTTGCTTCATCCTATTTGTTCATTTAAATTTTTTATTTTGAAAATCATTTTATCATTTTCATTTAAAAATCATTTTTTTTTCTTTGAAAATCATTTTATCATTATTTTACAAAATTATTCGTATATACATACTCCACCTATCAGGCTCTTAAAATTTGTTTTTTGATTTCTCAAAATTTGTTTTTATATCACTAATAGTGAGAAATGTAAAAACAAATTAAGATAAAACCGAACTTGAATATTTTCCCAAAATTTGTTTTTCACTTTTTCAAATTTGTTTTTATATCATTAAGAGTGAGAAATTTAAAAACAAATTAAGATAAAACCAAACATAAATATTTTATAAAACTTTATATATATAATTGCATTATTTTAGGTGGACTTTATATTAGTGAGTGAATGGCAATACTCTAGCTGTCATTCTTTCAAAATTTGTTTTTATGTCACTTATCAATTGGGCAAAATGTAAAATTGGGCAACTTATCAATTTAGTTTAATGTATTGTTTCTTTTTTTTAAGATAAGTTTTGTAATATTTATTTTGATAGTTTTTAGGGATTGATTTAAGGCATTTCTAATATTTTTTATAATAATACTACAGTCTTTATCATATAAAGATTAGTAAATTTTTTTTTTTTTATTAAAAGCATAGTAAATGAATACTTATTTATGCAAGTTAAAAACTTCAATATAAATTTATAATACAAGTTTTGATTGTTCTTATTATTAGAGGGGAGGTTTAAAATCCTTTTTCAAATCTTTTATGAAAACTCAACTTTGGTTTTATCAAATATTAGATGGTTTTTGTTATTAGGATCATATTCATAAAGGGTGGTATGTGAGGAGGGGATCAATATTGATCCAAAGGAAATCAAGAAAACATCTTTAAATGGGTCTAGGCAGAGGTCAAATAATCAAGTGGAGGCATTGGCTCTATTTTAGGTGTTGGAGATTCTTGATGCAAGTTATATCAAAAACCTTATTGTTATTGGGGATTCAACATTAGTTATCAAATTGATGCACATAGCCTCATCTCCTAGTGATGCAGGTGCATCAATTGCACTCAGATTTGGGTTTTACTGTAGGTGGGAGAATGGATTTGGCTTTAGATCTGCAATTTGGGGAGCCTCTATGGAATCTTTCTCTATGGTTCCTTTCTTTGTTCCATCCTAGTTCAAATTAGGGCTTTTCCTCCAATTTTGTGAAGGGTTCTAGTTCACTCTCGTGGGATCCTAGTTCGCTTGGTCTTGTTTGTTAGCCTAATGGTTCTAGTGCATGTCACTTCTTGGATTGGTTGCTTGTAATTGTAGCTCAACTACTAGTCATATTGAAGCCTTCGATGCACTTCCCTCACTACGTTAAAAATCAAAAGATTAGTGGAACAAATTATGAAATTGAGTCTTTTGTTTTCTTACCAATTACCTAAGGGAATGTTGGAAAAGGGACAAGTTAATGGTTATGGTAGTCTGTTAACGTTGGGAAATAGTAAGATATTTCTGCAAGTGTTATGTAGTGCCTTCATAATGGACTAGGGGCATTCTGGGAGATGTCCATTGTGTGAGACCATTGATATTTAGAGAGCTTTAAGGAGACATGAAGATTTTGTTACAGATAATAGGAGTTTGATTTTCTCTATTACTGGTAGGATGCATTCTCAGGAAGAAGCTAGAAATAATGAATATGCCTTCATTTTGGAAACCTTACACAATAAAAAGAGGCAAATAGAAACCTTTCAAGTTGAGTATGTTGCTCTTTGACAAATGGTTGTGAGCCTAGTGAGAAATCCTACTTCTATCAATTCAAATTCCAAGTTGTATATTGGGTCTGTAGTGGAGGAGGTTAAGGAATATGAGATTGTTCAATAGCAGTAGGAAGATGTGGAAATGTTGGTTGTAGACCATAATTTTCATGCCAACACAAAGAACCGAGAGGAATCTTACAACCACCATGCTTTCATATCTAGTACTAGTGTTTAATGTTTTGCAATTTTTGTTTAATCTTAAGTGTTTTTTTATAGAATCTATACTAGTAGTATCTTTTCAAAATCCTTTGTGAAGGATTATTATGTTTCTTTAGATAGTAAGCTACAAATTTTGGACAAGTTTTCAAATATCTTTTTGGATAGCTATCTTATTCGTGTATTATTATTTTGACCAATGTGACTACAACAACTTTCTAATGCAAAATATACTCATTCGTGTTAAAAAAAATGATCATCTTCATTGGTTTCCAATGAAATACTATGTTTAGAGTTAAAAATAGGGGTTAGTGATCTGAATCAAGCTTATAACTCTTTAAAATACAAATGTTAACCATCTAAATAATTAATGAGATAGGTGAAATAACATAGTCAACTACATTGTTACTAAGATTGTGGATGTGAGTCATATGGTTAGAGTTTAGCCATTGTTAAAACCATTAAAAATTATAAGGTCATTGCAACTACATAATTTAACCAACTCCGTACGTAATAAGTTTTCAATTAAATCTTCAGAGCTTCTCTTGTAGGTGCATATCAAATCAAGATCTTCCTTCGACCATAGAGATTCGAGGTTAGAGATGTTGCTTAAGACTATGGATTGCTTAGTTGCAACTCTTGCATTGAAGTCACCTAGTGAAATTATTGCCTTCATTCCTTAAATAGTCATGCTCTAATCCAAGGAAAGGACAATTTTATCTATGTCATTTTTTATAAAATGTTGAGTTTATGGGTGCCAAATAACAAATAACCAACAAAAAATTATGAGTGTCAATATTCGAGATTTCTAACCACGTTTATTGATTGGAAGGATCTTTCATGAAGCCTAATGTAGGATATAAGGTAATTTCTTATGAAGTAAGCTAATCCTTTTATCCCTTTGTGAGAAGATTTTTTAATCCATATGGACCACAGTGTAAACCCATCCATATTAGGGACATGAGATTCATCGTATTCTCAAGTTTTTTTTTCCAGCCGGAACCAGTAAATATTATATTAAAAAGTGTTGTAGCAAATATAGACAACAAGCATACCAAAACTTTGTTATAGAAATCATACAAAATTGACAGCTTCCACAAATTATAGAGTGCTTTCTAGAGTTTTATTTTAATTACATACCAATTATCCTTATAGGTGTATAGCTTAACAAAAACACCTAATATTCTAGTTATTTTAAAAAGCATAATATTTTAACGGAAGACATGATGGTCAAGTGCTTACTCCTTACCTATATTGGATGAAGGCGAGTTTTGTTTCCAAATATTCATCTCATCCTTCAACGGGTGCACAATTTCATCTTCCTTTAGATTTGCATGGGATAAATGAACTAACATTTTTTTATTTTAGGTTGTGGAATGCATGTCCTTGCTAAGATTTATAACCATATCCCAGATCATGTTGCATTTTTCTTCCAATGTATTGATTTTTTTCTTTTGTTGAACCAAGATTCCCATATTGTGGCATTTTGAGAGGTACATATATGTTTGTTTTCATGCACCTTAGAACTTACTGAAAATATGGATATATTGCATTGAATTATATATTTGTGTCTACAAAGAGCCCTTTGAGTCTCTTGAGTTTCTTTGTGGTCTGTGCTTGATAAACTCAACATAGATATTTGTGTATGGAAAATTCAGGGTAAATCCACTACAACCTAGAAAATTTCCTTCTACTTCAAACTACCTATCACTCCTCAAAAGCATCAATAGGGTCGCAATAACATAAAATTTCCAAGGAATACTCTTAAAATTCAAAAATCCCTTTCCCAAACTCTTCAAATTCTACACATTAAACAAAAACCAAGAGAGAGGGAAGCTAAGACCATAGACCATAAATAAACATAGAGAAAGGATGATCAAGGTCCCATAGATTAAGACCCTCTTACATCCCAGATAAGATTGCATCAAATTACTAAGACAAATTCTAGAGGTAGAACCCCGAGCAATGACCAAATAGCAATGCAGACAAATATCACTCCATTGATACCATTCAAAGACTAGATCCTTTAACTGAGTTTTAACCATCCATGGGCCAAGAGAAAATCTTACCAGGTGAGAGTTGGGTTGCATCATGAACCTCCTATTAGTCCCTATTCTTCTCATTATCCCACATTGTAAACAAAATGTCACAATGAGGAATAGAAAATATAGGGCATAACTTATTTCCAACATGTGAAGGAGATGGGGGGTCGTCCTTTCATACATCATCACCACACTTGAGATAAGAACTTTGAATTGGTAATCCATATGTTAATAAATGATGAGGGTATGTGGCATTCATTTGAACCATAGTATCCTTAGGGGACTACACAATGGTGTCGCCTCCCATTTTTATTCAAATCCCCTTGTGGAATTAAGGAGGCTTCATCAGCCAAAAGGTCTGTTTGAGTATTAAATTCTCTTAGAACATGGAAATGTGAGACCAGATGAAAGTTGAGAATCTATTTGTTAATTTGAGTAATAATATATTTTATATTGATTTCAATTGCGAGGGAGAGACCCTAAAGAAGAGCATAAGCTTATACTTGATTATTTGTGGATGTGCCTAGTCCCCATGCAATGGTCATTTCTGATTTTCCTTTGGGATCAAATGTAACACCCCAATTTTAATCCCTAGGAATTGTAATGTAATAGTACATATATGATTTAGGTTGTGAGCCAAATAGTATGGTTGACGGTCAGTCTATGTAAATTGTATATCAAATTTATTAATAAAAACACTTCATTGGTTGCAAAACAATAGGGATGATAACTTTGGAGGGTTATGATTCCACAAGATAGACATGTGAGAGGGGATAAAGGGGCCCAAAGGGGTCAAAGCCTAAAACATATTATTTTAATGTAACCCAAAGTTTCCATTACCTCAACTTATGATAAAGGACAAACCAATCTAGGAATGTGCGCTAAGGAGTTAGGTGGAGTTCCTTGGGTGCCAAGTGGCAAGTTTAGATCATGCATATTAATTCCTTGGGTTTGGGGAAATTGACCATGTTGCTTGCTCCTTTTTCAACTATGTTCACTCTCTTTCCATACGATGAGTTCACCATTATCTTGTACTGAACCAACACCATTCAAACTGAAAAATGGAAGGATTTATGGGAAATATTTGTTGGTAATTATGTTGTTATGCCTATGATAGAAGGTTGGGGATGCTTGTTATGTAAATCTAATATGAAATTGCATGTATGCATGAGAATGGGATCATTGTGAATGAGACTCCACAAACAATTGGATTTCCTAGTGCCCTCAACATTGAAATTCCTAGATAGTTTGCGCTAGAGCCTTGAAGGGGATGAGGATTGTCTGAGGGACTATAGGGAAGAGAAGGGAATTCCATCCCTTGGGTAATGCAAGCTGGGGAAGATATTTGGATGGTTGGAAAAGTTGTAGGAGTCTTTATGATGTAAATTTACTCGGTATTGGGCTGTGAGAGGGATATTAGCGAGCAATAGCAACCATTTATCCCTGTGAACTCATAGCCCCAACTTGGAGGTGGGTCACTACTGAGAGAACTGGAGTAGCATAACCTACGATTGGGAGGAACATCTCTTTTATCCAACCAATTGGTGAAATTACTTCCTAAAAGATAAGTGTTATGGTTAGTTCCTCTATGATGCATTATTTCTTCCCCATATGGGGTGATTGATAGGTATAATGATCATGAGGGAGGCACAATCGAGGTGGTGCCTAGACCGAGAACCTAAATGGTTGCGGGCTCCCATCCTTGTCCTACACTCATCATACGAACTCACCTGGATGACACACCTAGTTATGCTAAGGTATTTTCAAGGACGATCACACACGTGGATTATCATGAACAGGAAGATGCTCATATTAGTCTCGCTCACACCTCGCATTCGCATGATGGTCCTGAGGTATGCAAATTTTCTAGGTACATGAAAAACTTGGGATATGGAGAGGAGCAACATCATCCTACCCTGGAGCGACGTCATTTGCATCATGACGGGGAAGAACCCACATCTGCAACTCACCTCCTCCTTCATAATGGTCTTGATCATGGACAATGACACTGGTAACTTTCGTGGTTTAATTATGATTTTGTTCGAGTTAAACAGGTTTTGTGCAGGTAGAGATTCAGGTTTACTCTTCCTGGGAAATATTGAATACTCCCTCACTGCTCTTACCATTGTTGTTAGTCTTTGTCACCCTTTTATCAGTCTGAGAATGGCCCCAAGAGGTAGGAATCCCGCTCATCCTCACCCTTCACAACCCTCTCATGCAGTGAAGGCTACCATTGATGCAACGTAGTTTTATGAGGACCATGTCCTAGAGGAAGATAAGGCCAAGATGACAGATCTAGAGGCCGAAGTTCATCAAATTAGGGAATTGCATGATGACGAGGAGGTGGAGGCTTAGGTTGTAAGCTTTGTCCCTAACTTGGGTTGTACCCTAACACTCAATTCAAAGTTCTATCGAACTCTTGAATTATACTAGCACACCAAAAACATGGTGACCATGGGTGTGCTCCCCAAGGAGCAAGATTTTTTGCAATTGAAGAGAAGTCGGGAAGCTCTTGAAATTCAAAATTCTTATCAGACAAAGGTGATTACATGGTTTTCCAAGTGTCAAGGGGGGAATTTCATCCCTCCTCCAAGAAGCTACGCAGGTGTCGAGACATCAAATGTTGCAACTCACAAGGAAACCAATGACCTCACTAGCCCTCAGGTTCCGAATGAATAGCGACATCATGCTCTCTTTTTATTTTGTTACTATGTTATCTAGGCTTCTAGACATACATAAGACCTGGTTTCAAACTTCTTATATTTTTAAATTGGTTAAGACTCGGTTTCCCCTCTGGGGCAGGCCCTATTTTTTGTTTTTGAATACATGGAGCCATAGAGACTATCATGGTCTTCGTGGGAGTGGAACTGCAGTGCTTGTATGTTGATTTATAAATTTTGTCTGTATTAATATAGATCTTACTAACGAAAAAAATGATGCATTATTTCTATCCATTTTACTATTAAATATGTTGTGAATGTGAATAAATTACATGTTTTTATAATTATGTAGTATTTTCCTGTGAATCACATGAGTTTGCATGTCATAATGCATACATATTTTCATTGTATAGCAGAATAGAACATATTAAAGTATCATAGTTGTGTTAATTGTGTAATTATGGGGAAATTCATGGGAAATTGGGTAATTTTCCAGTGCCCCACCACGAGCAAGAAAATGGATGGTCGGCTATGCTACAGATTGGTATCAAAGCTAAGGTTTGAACACTAGACCTGCATATGCTAGAGCCCAAAGATAATTCTGAGAATTGACAAAAATTGTTGAAACATTAAATTTGGTCTCCATGAAAAATTTGGGAAAATGGTGAAATTAGAGCGAAATCCCTAAATTTTGGGCGAATTATGTGTGTAATTAAGCAAAGGTAATTTGATAAAGGGATGTCAAATTTATTGGCATAGGGTTGAATTTATCCATGGGAAGTTAAGCCTAGAGCTTCCACGGTAACCATAAAATAATAATAATAATTTGAAAATTATATGTTTTTGGTAAATTTTTGGATTTTTGGAAAAATTATGTACGAATGACATGGACCGTACCGGTGACATGGACCAACAGGGTCCATGGTGGCAGAGTCCAAGGGTCATAGCATGAATTTTGGTGAAATCAATGGCTTGGATCACAAGTAATTATGAAATCAATGACCCAAATCCATCTTGGAATGGATTAAAAACTTATAACTTAAAGTGGTTTTTTATTGACGAAGTAAAGTTATTTTGTTCGTCGATAGAAAAAATATTTTGGTTCATCGAGGGAAAAATTATTTCAGTTCATCAATCTAAAATTTATTTTAGTTCGTCGATTGAAAAGTTTTTTTGTTTGCCGATGCAAAATTTATTTTGTTCGTTGATGGAAAAATTAATTTGATTTAGTGATGGAAAATTTATTTTGTTCATTGATGAAAACAAACAGTTTGCAGATGGAAAAGTTATTTTTTTCACCAATGGAAAAAATATTTTGGTTCATCGATGGAAAAGTTATTTTGGTTCGCCAATGGAAAAGATATTTTGTTCCCCAATTGAAAAACTATTTTGGTCATCGACGAAAATAAAATTTGGTCATGATGAAAAAAAAATGGTCTTTGATGAAAAGAAAGTTTGGTCACCGACGAACAGAAAATTTGGTCGTCGATGAAAAGAAAGTTTGGTCACCAACGAAAAGAAAATTGGTCATTGATGAAAATAAAGTTTGGTTGTTGAAAAAAAAATTTGGTCGCCAATGAAAAGTAAAAGTGAGAGTCAAAAGAAAAGAAAAGGAGGATAGTGGCATGGTAGTGTTAGGGGATGACAAGTGGTGCCACATTAGCATCTCATGCCACATCAGTTAGGTTTCCATGACAACAATATGCATGTATTAAAAAAAATTGGAGACAAATCTTATTTTGGCCATAATAGGAGAAAAATAACTCAGAATCAAGTGAAATTCTAGGGCTGGGTCGACCATAATGAGGAAGAATACAAAAGTGCCAGTGAGGGTGACTATCCAATTCTACTCCAAATTTCTAGAAATTGTGGATTAATGGTTTTTGAAGAACAAGGTGGTACTCCTTGATAGAGGATATATTGTTCGTGAAATTTGTACACTGAGTCGAGATAGAATAAATAAAGAAACCCAATGGAGCATTTGGCCAAATTCCAAAGGGTTCTAAATGGGGATGCAAAAACAGGCCAAAATCCACTATTTCAGGAGACTTTTTGGAAATTTTTGGGATTTTCAAAGGGAAAGGAACCCCAGATCGCAAATCTAGACAAAAAAACTATTTTACCTTCTCAACAAGCTAGACAACATTGTCTTACTAAATTTTTCCTAGTTTTTTTTATGTTTGGAGATAGCAACTTTTGCTAAAAAAATTAAGTCTAGAGAAAATGTAAAAAGGACAAAGTTAACATTTCTAGATTGGTGAAAAATTTGCTAGGAGCATCAGTTTTATAATATGAAGGTTGATGTGTACTCACTATCACCAATATTATTAGCGTCTGATACAATATTTATCTTGGTTCTTGCTACATTTTCTTCTTTGGGTGGTAGAAGTAGACCTTTGATTTAGATTACACAAATGAGAAAAGTGCATAGATTGAGTAGAAGTGTAAAATTCATAGAACCATAACTTTCAAATGAGATCTAGGAATGAGACATTAGTACAATCATTGGAAAGGTGGTTTAGAGGAGATTATGTCTGAAGGCTCAGAACTAAACAAATTGAGAAGAAGAAGGACATGTGTCCTTATTTGATAAAAAAAATTGCAATGTGCATTAATTCTAGAATTTAAAAAGAAATGCTATAGGAATGGAAATAAAGTGTATCTAATAGTATTACATGTATGCGCACTTTTTGCAGAGTCAGTGGTACATATAGAACATATCAAGATTAGGATTGAAGAGAAAACATGGAAGATGCACAGGGAACTTAGCAACCATAAAGAAGAAGTGAAAGGCATGAGTATCAACTTAGGCAACGAAGAGACTGAGTCCAATGTACATAGAAGCATGATGGAGCTAGTATAGTTGGTAGAGACTATCAAGAGTTTGAGGATGGAAGTGTCAAGTTACAGGGATGATAATGAGAGGATATTAAGAGCCTAGGAAGAAAAAAATCATATAAAAACTCAGCTACTAGAAAGTATGAACCAATGACAGAGGAAATTAAAAATGGATTGGGATCAAGACATGAGGAAGAACGTAGACGTTCTAGTATAACTCATAGACAACACTACCCACCTCCTTATTCAGCCAGGAAACTATATTCATCTCCAAAATTGCAGAGCAACCTAGAAGTGTCCCTTGTCATGCATCAAAGGAGAAGGCATGAATTGAACAGTTTGCAAGGGGAGCTCAAGAAGATTAAGCCACCAAATTTTAATGAAGAGAACAAGAAGGGAGAAGAGGTTGATACTTAGTTTCTTGGAATCAAAAAGTAATTTCATCTACATAATTATTGATCAAACTTGGAAGAAAGGATTGTCATATACCATCTTCAGAGGAAAGCTTCTATGTGGTGGGACCAACTAAAGAAAGTCAAGAACAATAATGAAAAGAAATTCTCTTGAAAGAAGTTTAAAAGGTATTTCTAGCACCAATACCTTTCAAAGCACCATTATGACAAGAAGATGAGAGAGTTCTTCGAGCTCAAGCTAGGGAACATGTCCATGGAGGAACATGATAAGAAATTATTAGAATTGATGAGGTATGTGGATTTCATCAAGGAGGAAAAGGTTAAAACTCAAATCTTATCAAGTGGATTGCCATCATTATATGGATATAAGATTTAGTTTGATCAACCTAAGACCCTGGAGGAGGCCATTAGGAAGGAAAAATACTTATATGATCAAAACAAAGGAATAGTGATTGTGGTGAAGACTTGGAGAGATAAGAATAATGATAAGATGGATCAAACGAAGAAAGGGTCAATCCAACATTTTTTAGGAACAACTCTCATACTTATTAGCAAGGCCAACCAACTCAAAGCGAATCCAAGATGGCATAATATTTTGCGAAAAGAGAAAGACAACCAATCAAGTGTTGGGGATATTAGGGAGATCACATGTACATATATTTCCCTCACAGAGTGGAAAGAATGAGGATTGTTCACAACATTCAAGAATCCACTACAATAGAAGATGTGGGCAGAAAGATTCCAAGGATGTATGCAACCCTAAAGAATTGATAGACAAAACATCAATCTCACATGATTGATGTGGAAGGAAATATTATCAATCATCATGCTGCTATTTCAATTGACTCTGGAGCAAGTCATAGGTACATTGATCCTAATATAGTGGACATATTTCATTTGAAGAGGAACAATATTGAAAAATCATGGCTGGTATAACTAGCCACTGGGACCAAAAGAAGAATTAATGAGATTGTTAGGAGCTATCTCATAGACCTAAAAGGAGTAAACACAGTTGCAGATATGAATATCATACCATTGCAATCTTATAATATCTTAATTGGAATGGATTGGTTGGACCAACATCATGTTGTGTTAGATTGTCATAAAAATACATTTACATGTCTTAATGAAGAAGGAAAATAGAGCTTAGTGAAAGGGGTTCCAAGACCTATTTCCATAAGAGAGATCTCACCTTTATAGCTAAAGAGGTGTTTTAGAAAAGGTTTTCAATTGTTTGCAACTCATGTGGAAGAGCTAGCTAAGGGAAAAGGTCAAAGTCTTAAATACTTTTCGGTGTTGCAAGAGTATGAATATTTATTTGGGGAAATACTAGGTTTTCCACCTAAGAGAGATATAGACTTATCTGTTGATTTAATGCATGGAATTTCCCCTACATCTAAAGATCCTTACATAATGAGCACACTAAAATTAAAAGAGTTACAAATTCAGTTGGAAGAGTTAATGAAGAAAGGGTTCATACTCCCAAATGTCTTACCTTGGGGAGTGTCATTACTATTTGTGAAGAAGAAGGATGGAACCTTTATATTGTGCATTGATTTTAGGCAGTTCAATAAAGCTACGGTAAAGAACAAGTACCCTCTCCCTAGAATTGATGATCTCTTCATTTAGATAAAAGAAGAAAAGGTATTTTCCAAGATAGGCCTAAGATCAAGGTACCATCAAGTGAGAATCGGAGATGAATATATCAACAAGACAACTTTTAGAACTAGGTATAGGCACTATGATTTTGTAGCGGTGCCATTTGGATTGACAAATGCATCATTTGTCTTTATGTGCTTTATTGATGGCATATTCGGGAATTACTTAGATAAGTTTGTCAGAGTGTTTTTGGATGACATACTTATCAATTCAAAGTCGGAGAAAGAGCATGTGAATCACATGAGTATAGTGCTACAGGTTTCAAGGGAGAACTGGTTGTATGTCAAGCTAAGAAAATGCTCTTTTTATCAAAAGTAGATCCACTATTTGGGGAACATCACCTCAAAAGAAAGCAGAGCAATGGATCTAAAAAATATTGAAGACATTAAATGATGGCTAGCAATAAGGAATGTCACAGAAGTCAGATAATTTATGGGAATTGTTGGATATTACAAGAGGTTTCTAGCAGGTTTTTCCAAGATTGCACATCCCATCACTTCTTTGAAAAAGAAGGGGATAAAATTCGAATGGACTTCTAAGTGTGAAGAAATTTTCTATCTCTTGAACAAATTATTAACCAGTGCACCTAGTTTAAAGTTTGTAGATCCAAATGAGGACTTTGTAGTGTGCACAAATGCTTGCAAAGAAGGTTTTGGTGGAGTCCTTACCCAAAATGGGCATGTAATTTGTTATGAATCCAGGAAGTTGAAGGAACATGAAAGAAACTATGACACACATGATTTGGAACTTGTTTCCATAGTTCATGTGTTAAATATGTGGAGGCATTATTTGATGGGGAAGAAATTTGAGTTGAGGATATAAAATAGTGGTTTGAAGTATTTGTTTGAGCAACAAACTCTAAATGCCAGGAAAACCAAATGGTCAGAATTTATGAGTGAATATGACTTTGATATCAAACATATCAAAGGGAATGAGAATAAGGTTGTTGATGCACTCAATAGGAGGGTGCATGAGATGCATGCTATAGCCATTAGCATGTAAAATTCAGATTTAAAGAGTAGAATTGTAAAGGTTGTTGTTGTAGATGAACATTACCTACAGATCAAAGAAGATTTACAGTAGGAAAATGTACAACCAAAGTACAAAGAGTACGAGATGGGAGATGATGGAATATTAATGCACAAAAGTAGAGTGTATGATCCTTATTCAAATGAATTAATGGATGTAGTGTTGAAAGATATGTATAATGTTCCATATGTTGGACACCTAGGCTATCAAAAGACCATTGCATCAATACAGATCCAATATTTTTTGTCGAGCGTGAAGAAGGATGTGGTTGATTACATAACCAGATGCATGGAATGCTAAAGAGTGAACATTGAGCATGGATACCCAATATGTTTGCTAAATCCATTGCCCATTCCTGAATGAAAATGGGAGATCGTCACTGTCAATTTCATCACCAAGGTGATTTGGATAGTGAGGCAACATGATTCAATAATGGTGGTGGTGGAAAAGTTGACCAAGGATGCACATTTTATTCCAACCAATATTAATCATAAGGAAACCAACATTGTTGAGATTTACATGAAATAAGTTTCGAGACTGCATGGAGTGCCTAAGGAAATTATGTCAAATCAAGGTTCTAAGTTTACCTCAAAATTTTGGAAGGGGTTATTCAATGGATTTGGCACAAATCTAAAATTTATTACAACATATCACCCACAAAAAGATGGGAAGATAAAGATATTCAATGAGGTGATTGAAGATATGTTGAGGATGTATGTGACAAATAAGCCATCCAAGTGTGAAGAGTCACTACATTTGGTGGAGTTTGCATACAACAATGGGTATCAGGAATCATTGAAGATGAACCTATTTGAAGATTTATATGGAAAAGAGTGTAATGCTCTAGTGAGTTGTGGAAATCTAGCAAACAGAGTAGTGCTTGGGCCAAACATGCTCAAGGAGATGGAAGAGTAGTAAAAATCAAACAGAACTTAAAAGAAACACTAGGCATTTAGAAAAGCTATAAAGACAAAGGAAAAATGGCAAAAGAATTCAGAGTGGGACAACATGTGTTCTTGAAAGTGAAGCTCAAGAAGATCTCACTAAAGTTAAGAAATTGTAGTAAGTTGGAAACTAGATTTTGTGGGTCATTTGAGATACTAGATAGGATACGGCCAGTTGCATACATGCTTGCATTGCCTACTTCCATGAAGGTGCATATTAGCATAATGTATTTTGTTAGGTATGTGATATATTCTTTGCAAGATTGGTCCCATGTACTGTACACTAATATGGGAGCAAGGGGGGGGGTGTTGTAAGGGGGTTCGCCCCCTAAAAAAAATGGAGGTTTTTTTTTGCATTTGTTTTTTGGCAGTTTTTCAACACATGGTTTTCGACGATGGTTTTCTAATTCTATTTAAGGAATTAGGGTTGTTGACTAATTTGGGTCAATGGATTAGGGGTTTGGATTCCACAGGGTCATATATGTATATTTTATTGTAAACAATGAAGAAAATGATGAATAAATAGGATTAGAGATGCGACTCTAAACATGTTGCTAGTTTCCTCGGTTTGGGTTTCTAGGGTAAAATATATGTGTAATGTGTGTGTGTGCCATTGTATCTTTTTTGTTCTTATTAAGAATTTGTTTGTAGTTATTAATTGTACAAGTTTAAAATCTACATTTGGTATCAAATTTGTTATTAGCTTCAGGGGGACGCCTTTGTGGCTAAGGGTTTGGCTCATGTCTGTGATAAACCTTGTTACAGTGGGAGATATGTGGTATCGATTCTTCAGGTGAAAAGAAATGGTGAGAAGCTTGAAAATAGAGATCAAGAAATTTAATGGGAAATTTTTTGAATCGTGGAAGCTCAAGATGGAAGATTTTTTGCTGGACAAATATCAATGGATTGTTGTGGATCCAGGTACTGCACCTACAAGAACATTAGCGACTGGAAAAAGTTTGATCGAAAGGAAAAGAGCCAAATCCAGTTGTGTCTCTTAGATTCGGTATTATTTAACGAATTAAGGGAATCTAAGGCCGAGGCATTATGGGATAAGTTAGGGGCTTTGTATCAGTAAAAGTCCCTAGTAAATAAATTATTCCCGCGGAATAAGTTGTACAACCTAAGGATGAAAGATGGAGACTTGGTGACAGATCATTTGAACGCCTTCAATACTATGGTAAGTCAACTATTATCTATTGATATTAATATTTCTGATGAAGATAAGTGTATTGATTTATTATGCTCTTTATCAGACTCGTGGGATAGTCTGGTTGTGGCCATAGGTAGTAATACAAATACTTTAAGTTTTGATGATGTGGTCTCATCCTTGTTACCGAAGGAGATGAGACTGAAGAACATGGAAGGACAGAGCACAGATGCATTATTTGTAAGAGGACACTCCCGAGAAATAAATAGATATAAGTCCTCAAGTGGGAGATCTAAATCTAAGGGAATATCTCAATCTCCAAGAAAATTTATAAAGGTATATTGGAGATGTAGAAAAGATGGGCACTACAAGAAGCAATGTAGATCCAAAAGTGTTGAGAGAGGGAAGGGATCTAAAGATGCTCCTTCTAAAGAAGCAAAAATCTCTATGAAAGAAGGAGGGGATGTGTACTTGGCTTCTTCAAGTACACACGTAGATCATGAGGCATGGTTGGTTGACTCAAGTTCATCCTTTCATATGACTCCTCACAGGGAGTGGTCTTGCGAGTATGAAAGGTTTGATGGAGGTGATGTTTTCCTAGATAATGACTCGATAGCCAAATCATAATATGAGGAAAAGTCAAATTTAATTTCATGGATGGAAGGATTATAACACTCATTGGTGTTCTACACATCGTAGGATTGGCCAGAAATTTTATTTATGTAAGAAAAATGGAATATGTAGGGGTAAAACATTGTTTGAAAAACAAATCTACGGGATGGTTTGAGGAGCAATGGTGTTGTTAAATGGAGTTCTGTTTGGAACTCCATATAAGCTACAAGGAAGCACTATTAGTGATGGGTGTAATAGTCCCATTGTTCCTGAGATTGGAGCTGAAGAAGAAAAAATTCCTACAGTCTCTATAGAAAAGGCTATGTTGTGGCATCAAAGACTAGGGCATATCGAAGAGAAGGGCCTTCGACTACTACAAGGTAAAGGTATGTCTAACTACTCTTTGGATTTTGATTTATGTGAACATTGTGTATATGGGAAGCATAATTGGGTAAGATTCCCCTCTGGTACAACGAGGGCAGGGGGGATTTTACAGATGGTGCACAATGATGTGTTTGGACCTATGTCGGTTCCATCACTAGGAAAATATGTGTATTGTGTCTCATTTATAGATGACTTCTCAAGGAAGACATGGATATATTTCCTCAGAAAGAAATCTAAAGTATTTGACAGGTTTAAAGAGTTTAAGGAGGGTATATTTCTCATAAAGAAATCTAAATTCTTTGACAAGTTTAAAGAGTTTAAGGATCTTTTGGAGAATCAAACAGAGAAAAGAATTAATGTGTTGAGGATGGATAATGGTGGAGAGTTTTGCAGAAATGAATTCAAAGAATTCTGAAAGAAGTGCGGTATACAAAGGCAGAATACTACTCCATATACACCTTGGCATAATGGAGTTGCAGAAAGGATGAACATGACATTGATGGAAAAAGCAAGGTGCATGCTCAGTGGTATCGGGTTAGGACAGGAATTCTGGGCGAAGGCATTGGGTACTACATGTTACCTGGTCAATCAATCACTCTCATCAACATTGGATGAAAAGACTCCACACAAGGTATGGACTTGTAAGAAACACTCCCTCACACATCTCAAAGTATTTGGTTGTGATGTATATGTTCACGTTCCAAATGAAAACAAGAGTAAGCTAGATGAAAAGGATGAAAAGTCTATCTTTATTGGGTATAAAGATGGTCTGAAAGGTTATAATCTTTGGAATCCATAAAATAAGAAGGTAGTGTATAGACAAGATGTGGTATTTAGAGAAATCAAAGATGTTATCAAACAGGAAGTCCTACCAAGGAAGGAAGAACCAAAGAAAATAGAGTTTGAGTTGAAGGATAATGAATCAGACTCTACAAAAGAATAGGAATTAGAAGAAGAAGGTCCTCATACTCCAATATTAAGGATATTGGTTTGGGAAAGAAGGCAATCGGAAAGGTATACTCCACCTGATTTTCCATTCAAATTTTACTTTGTCTATTATTGATGGTGATCCCAGAACTGTTAGGGAAGCAATGGATTCATAGGATGGAAAACTCTAAAAAAAGGCCATGGTTGAAGAAATGGCATCCTTAGACAAGAATGAGACCTGTGATGTAGCGGAGTTGTCGAATGGAAGAAATACCATTGGCAGCAAATGGATGTTTAAGAAGAAGTTGAATGCATAAGGAAAAGTGGATAAATACAAATCTTGGTTAGTAGCAAAAGGTTATTCCGGGGTAGAGGGAATTGACTTTGGTGAGATTTTTTCTTCTATTTCCAAGTTAATTTCTATTAGATTTATTTTTTTTGTTGTTATTGCATTTGATTGTGACTTAAAACAGATGGATGTGAAGACAACATGCCTACATGGGGATCTAGAAAAAGAAATCTACATGAAGCATCTAGAATTCATTGTTGTGAAGGGAAAGAAAGAGGTGGTATGCAGGCTGAAAAATTCTTTGTATGGGTTAAAGCGATCACTGAGGATGTGGTATAATAAATTTGATACTTATATGTTGGGAATTGGCTTCACAAGGAGCAAAATGGATCATTGTGTGTATTTGAAATTAATCGGTGATCATCTCATTTATTTGTTCTTGTATGTGAATGATATGTTGTTGATAGGAAACAACAAGGAGATTATCTAGGATGTGAAAACTTAGTTTTCCTTTATATTTGACATGAAGGATCTTGGTGCTGCAAATTTCATTTTTGGCATGGAAATTAAAAGAGATCAGGAAAACAAAAAACTCTAGTTAAATAAAAGGAAACATGTCGAGACAATATTGCATAGGTTTAATATGCAAGAATGTAGACCGATCAAGGTTCCTATTCATGTAGGTGTGAAGTTATATGTGGATCAATGTCTGAAAACACATAAGAGGAAGAGGACATGTCCCATGTTTCATATGCTAGTGTGGTTGGCAGATTGATGTATGAAATGGTTTGTACTAGACCTGACATTACACATGCAGTGGGAGTTTTGAGAAAGTATATGTCAAATCCAGGGAAGGATCATTGGACATTAGTAAAGAGGGTTTTTAGGTATTTTTGTGGCACTACTAGTTATGGATTTTGCTACCAAGGAAGACCAGGATTGGATAGAGTGTTGGACATACATGGGTTTGTTGATGCAGAATAGGTTGGAGATCTGGATTGTAGAAGATCAACACACGAGTATGTGTTTAACATGTTTAGAGGAGCAATCAATTGGATGAGCAAAAAATAAGTTGTAGTGGAAATCTCAACTACATAAGATTAATACATGGTATCCAATCATGGAAGAAAGGAATCGGTATGGTTACAGATATTGTGTTCAAGTAGTGGGTTGGTACAACAAGCTATGAGGATAGTTTGTGACTATCAGAGTGCAATCTTCTTGGTGAAGAACCCATCTTATCATTCAAAGACAAAGCATATCAATGTTAAGTATCACTTTGTGAGAGACATGGTTGAAGACAAGAAGGTGTTGTTGATGAAGGTGGAAACTTTGGAGAATGTTGCAGATTCATTAACAAAATCTGTGAGCATTGAGAAGTTATCTTGGTGTAGAAGATCTATGGGCATTTTTTCCCTGGATTGTTGACTATGTGATCATGTAACCCCATGTATGCAAAGAAAAAAACAAGTGGGAGAATGTTGGGTATGTGTTATAGTATTTACAAGATTGGTCCCATTTAATGTACACTTATATGGGAGCAAAGGTGGGTGGGGCACTCCTATAAGGGGGTTCGAGGGTGAAGCGCCCGAAAAAAAAATTGTTTTTTGGCGGTTTTTCGGCACATGGTTTTTGTTGATGGTTTTCTAATTCTTGTTGAGTAATTAGGGTTATTGATTAATCCAGATCAATGGATTAGGGGTTTGGATTTCATGGGATCCTATATGTATATTTTATTGTAAATGATGAATAATATGATTAATAAAAAGAATTAGAGGTGTTGCTCTAAACTGGTTGTTGGTTTTCCTGGTTTTTATTTCCAGGGTAAAATCTCTACGTAATATGTGTGTGTACCATTGTAGCTTTTTTGTTTTTATTAAGAATTTGTTTGCAATAATTAATTGTACAAGGTTAAAATCTACATATTTCATGTATTTTTTTTAAAGTATGTGCATGACCATAACCATGTAGTTGACTAGAATTTAATTCAGATGGATCCTAAAGGCGACTTTAGGGTGGATCTAGTGCACTTCCCTTACTAGAAATTCAAGATGCTATAAAACAAATCCATTGGGAGGTTAAAGGTTCAATGGACCTATTACAACCCTAAGGACACGACATGGGAGATTTAAGATTCCATGCAAGAGACATAACCATATTTATTTTGATATTTTGATGTAAAAATTGTATATATGAACACTTGTATGGTGATGTGCACAAAGCACATTGAAAAAATAAGGGGGAGGGGGATGTAACACCAAAAAATAAAGGGGGGGACAATTTTGTACCCCAGTTTTAATCCTCGGTAATTGTATATATATGATTTAGGTTATGATTTGGATAGTTGTTTGAAGTCATATGTGTTGGTCTTAGGGGTCGCTTTCTAGTTTTTCTCTATAGGTGGGTGACTATCACCATGGCTTATGCTCTCTCCCCATAGTCATTGGGTCTCCTCTCTGTGGATCCATTCAAGCATCCTCAGCCCAAGATGTTGAATTCTAGCAACAAATTGTGGTTGACATCCAACAAAGGTGGGCTCAGATGGGGACCAAAAAAATGTTAAGAATCCCCTACTCCAAAGTTCTCCCAACACATTGATCATGCCCAAACTGATGCCATCAAGGAAACATTCAACTATCATTATCATTTCTCTAATGATGTCAAGGAAGAGGTCACCCATATTCAGGACTCTGCCAAGTGGAAAAGGAGTAAACTATCCAATGAACAAGTGGAAGTAGAATTTAAGGACTGGGTTCCAGACATGGGGTTTCATGCTCTAGGGATACCAAAATTTTCAAGCTTACAAAGAACTTCTAGCTTAATAAAACTTCCATAGCATAGGTAGTGGAGGAAATAGGTCAACGACAACAAGATATTCTTCATAAATTAGATATAATGGATAAAAAGTTTGAAGTACTCTTTAGAGATATTTATGGCATTGACATTATAGTGGCAGACCTAGAGGACATCAAACACAACCCAATGGTAGCAGTTGAACCTACTCAAGCATTTGAAGATACCCCCTCCAACCCCATCCTGATTGATGAAGATCCTAAGGAACAAGGGGATATTAAACAATGACAGAAGTAGGTACATGTTCTCTTGGGTGGGCCACATATGCTCTATTTTGGTAGTTTTACATAGGGGAACCAAGGTTCTCCTTTTGTTTATGTCATTTATTTTTTATGATGCTTTTGGTAGATATCTAGGCCATATTAGTTATAAGGATAGGAAGGTAATGAACTCTATCTGGCATGAACTCTATGTGTCACCCTCAAAGGTATTGAACTATATGTGATCGATAGAGTTCATTACCGATAGTAAAGGTTACGAAGGAAATTAACTCTATGTGATGGATTTTTTCTTTGCAAGTTATGTTGTTCACAATGTTATCTTCTTTGGTTTTCCATTTGTTCATGTGATTCATTCCCTATGTGTCTCATAAGATATCCACACATTACCTTTGTTTGTTCTTCAATTTCAACATTATGAGGAGCCATGATTATGTTTAGTTCAATAATTTACTCTATATGTATACCTTATAACATAGAAGAAAACACTAGTGCATTGTAAGAAGAAACACTATCACTCATTACAAAAATCAATGCATTTCAATGCATTCAAGGAAAGAACTTAATAACTATATTCTGAAAAAAGAGAAACATAATAACTTTACTTTGAAATCAATTCACTTAAGAACTCGATGCTTACATTGATGCACTATAAGAATGACCCTATTAATTTTGATATTAAAGTCAATGCAATATGAAAATGAACATAATAATTTTGCATTGAAATCAATGCACTTAGTCAAGGAATGTTAAAATAATACACTATAAGAAGGATCATAATAATTTGATGTTGTGTACAACATGAGTGGACCTAATAGTTAAGAACATGTGTTTTCTCCTTGGAGGTCATAAGTTCAATTCCAGTGAGGTGTATGCTTATGGAGAGTTGGGTGTTGAGTTGTGAGATAGTTGTGTACTACATGAGTTAGAGGGTCAAGAGATTCTGTGGTAATTGAATTCGTTGTTGTCAAGTGTGTGAAGGCATGCAAAATAACTGCATCATTTTCATGGCGATGTTGAGCCTGCAAATCTCTTTAGTGAAGAAAGCAATTTTTTATCTTAGTGATCTTCTCTCAATGGTACTCTTTGATCTTCTCAGCTTGAATCCGGCCCAAGTTTAAATCATGGTGTTTACAAGGTCATCACAAAGATAGCAGTAGATCCGAGTACCTATGATAAGCTCGTGGAGTGTGAGAGAAAGGTTAATTAGCAGTGAATCCATTACCTAATCATTGTGAAGATGTGTTGTTGTTGTAAGTTGGATTGTGTTGTGAATTGGGTTGTGTTGTCAAGCAAACGTGACTTCTCCACTAGTGTATTCTGCAGTGTGTGATGATTGGTTCTAAAAATGACATTTGAATCCCATAGAGAGAAGCCAAAATAGGGGCGCTCCATATTTCTGCAAGTTTGTGAGAAGGTCGTCATCCTTGTGGTGAAGACACAAAAAAGAAAATTTATTGTCTGGTGAAGCGTAGTCTAACGGTCATAAAAGAAAGATATTGTGCTCTTGCTTCTTGTACAATTTTTGTTTTTCAACAACACATCATCTACTCACGAACACCAGTGATAATAATCACAACAAATTTATGACATGAACTTGTTTTTCAACAACACATCATCTACTCACGAGTATTCTTGGTAAGACATGAACTTGTGAATGGAACCTTGGTATCACAATCATCAAATCACATGAAATTTCTAGAAGCATTGGTGTTGTTTTATGTCATTAAAGAGGATTGGTCATTGTCGCTAGGAGAAAGGATGTGGAAATCGATCCTCTAGTGAATTATGAAATTGATTCTAAGTTCTAGCTTCTCGGTAGCAATTGATGGTCTATCGTAATTTGAATCCATTTGAGAAAACCTTTCATTGGATGGAATTTTAATTTTTGTGTTGTTGCATAAAGAGAAATCTTCATTCACTTTCATAATATGAAGAGTTTTATTATTAAATGTAAAGTGTTGAGTCTTCAGCCAAAGAGTCAATGTGCAAGTCCAATTTTAATGTTTCATTGAAAATTGATGTGAATGAGAGTCTTAGTGTTTTGAAAATAGGTATGAATTTTTTTTTTCATGTGAGTCTTACTCATGTACTAAAGTTGTAGTGAGTCATGATGAGAGTCATGGGAAAAATATGATGCATGATGCAAGGATTAAGTTGAGTCTACAACCTTGATTGAAGCAAAGTGAAGTAAAGACAAAGTGGAGAGAGCATTTGGAGTCAAAAGAAAGTTAGAGTCGTGATTTTTAAAGTTTCATTCTCATTCAATTTGTCAAAATGTTTGAATTTATGTTGGAATTGGCCATTCTGACATTAGAAATTGTTTGTTAAAAAACTCATTGAATACGTGACAAAATATCATGATGAGGAAGGGTGCATGATTGGTGGTCCCAACACCTGAGTCAAATTTATAGGAAAGTCAAGTTTAAGTTGTGTCAAATCATGACATTAGTGTGTCAATTGAGTTTGCTAATCTAGTGTCATGGGTGTCTTGTTGGATGGAGGAGTCCCTCCTACAAGAACAATTTTCATACTGCGGAGATGTAGTCAAAGTGAAACCATGATGAGATATCGTGGGAGTCCATTGGGGAGGCTAGCATAATGAAGAGAAGAAGTATGTGGCTAATTCTCGAACATGCGTACGACTATTGGGACTCCCATCCCTAGGGGGTGAAAGCAGCATGAGTGTCAAACTGCCAAAGAGGACTATGAATGGGACAAATCCTGTGGGGGAGAATGCTACTGGATGACCGTACTTGAAATGCAGCGGAGGTGATAGTACTGCAAATTCGGGTGTGAGGTTCCTAAAGGAAAATGTCGGAGGGTGTGATTGAGAGATGCAATTGATATTCAGAGGGAATGATTACATGCCGGTGTTGATCATATACCTGAAGGGGCTTTGTTGATGTGTGATGACCAAGTACCTGCACACATAAAAACTGAATACATGACGTGAACAATATCTGAAGATAAAGAACATATAACAATTATTCGAGGATTTTGAACATGAGCATGCGTACTTGGGCATGATGTGAAAAAAAAAATGGTCCCCTGAGGCCAAGGATGGATGGTTACCTGGAGAATGTGATTGTGTAGGTGGCGGGATCTTGATCCCATGGCTGAAGACAGATCGAAAAATGGATGCTCTGAGCTCCTATAATAAAAAATGAAAATGGGGAAAAGGGCTTAGATATGGATGGTGGGCCCATAATGCCATCCCAATTGCACTGACACTATGGGCGATCGGGCGGTAGTTTGGTGGGAGGACATGGACCTCCCCTTTGCTTGAGGGCTGATGAAGAAAAATAATGAATTACATTCACAGGAGCATTGGTATGGAGTGCCAAAGGAAGCTTAGTTAGATATGTGTGGCGTTCCGTGGCTAATGTGTGACAAATGTATGGGATAGATGGGCAATGATGAGTGTAATGCCCATATTCTACACATATGGCATAGGTGAAATTGGTTCGTGTATTTTTTTTGTGTGTGGTTGATGACTCCGTAGTAGCATGGGACATACTTGGTGGAGTGGCAAGAAAAAGGGGTGCTTGAGGAAGCTGGATAAAACTACGTAGCTCAGGAAGAGAAGGACATTTGTGAGTGGGGTGTCCTTTTATTTCACATAAGGTGCAAGGGAGTTGAACTCGGGGAGGTAGTGGAGCAATGGGCTCTCTCTTCATCTGTCTGCCCCCATTCGTAGCAGTGGTGCTGGCAATCGAGGGTGAGGGTGACGTGGCCAGAGTTAGTACTGGGATTTGCATTGGGATTCGCTCTGACTGAGGAGGGAGGGATGGTTGAGGAACCATCTTGGGTGGATGTAGATACCATACAGGGATGGCGAGTACCATGTTCAGAAGGGTAAGCGTTCTAGCTACCTGGAATGATTCAACCCCAGGTGGGGGGTAGAAAAATGGAATTTGGGGAATGGCCTAGGGGACTATCTCCCAAACCAGGATTTTCCCCTGGAGGGGGGGAAGATCTGTGATAAGTGGTGTGGTGGTGCTCTCGGGGAACTCCTTAGGTAGTATTTCTTCAACTGGTGGAACTTTGATATGGGGAGGGGACTCAGTGATAGGATTATTGTCTTCGATGTCTGTTCCTTTAGAGGAAACTACACACACTTGGGCTGAAAAAGATGGGTTTAGGAAAGGTGGCACTCCCTGATAAGTGCCCAACATGGATGGGTCTTGGAATAATCCAGGGCCAATGTTGAAAACTGGAAAATCATCCGAGCTAAAACGGACAAGGGGGAGGGTGTTATCGATGTTGGTAGAATGGTTAGGCTCGTAATGTGTAAGTTGGTCGATGGTGACGATCTTCCCATTGTGGGGGAACACCATTGTATGAAACACAGAACAGGCGATTGCCTTCATAACATACATGTAGTTGCATCCGAAAAAGATATTGTGATCGAGTTGTGCATCAATAACTTCAATGTCAATGAGGATGGTTTTTCCCCCAAGTTCTATGGGGACATTTTGACAAAGCCCTGTGGAATAGGTTGTTCGACTGTCGTAAGCTCTAAGGGTGATGGAAGAGGGTACTAGATTGGTGGATCCAATTTTCTACCATACATGTTTATACATGATGCATGTGGATGCACCTTCATCGATGATACACTGATAAACTGTGGTTTTCCATATCTTAACTGGTATCTGGAAGGCTACTTGGGTGGGAAGACGTGGTTCTCCACTATCAAAATCAAATGTGATCAGTTGTGTGTCAGCTAGATCGACCACCCCCAAGGCAGAATGCAAGGATTTTCGTTGTGATGAATGGGTTTGGAGGACCTCCAACACATACATGGCTACAAGAGACTGGGCTAAGTCATCAACCAGACTATAATTATGAGCAACCCTAGCATGAGGGTTATGCACATTCTTCCATAAAGGAATACATGGTATGTGGGGAATGGGTTCCGCGTTAGGACATGGAATCATCAATGGCTATCTGGAAGTAGCTGGAAGTGTTTCTGAGGTGGTTGGGGTAGAGTCAGGAGGCATACCGTATTGACGGTTGCGAGTTTGCAGAAGAATTTCTTCGTTGGTGAGGACACTGCGATCAACCGGATTCACGGGTTGAGTGGCACCCGGGTTTGGATATTGCCCCATTTGTGGTGGGGTAGGGTTGATCACTTGTTGGGTGTTCATCACACCTTGGTATGGTATGGGGTTTTTCAAAACAGTCGGAGGTGGTGGTTGCAAACACTGTGGTGGGGCCTGCGGGGCAGATGGTGCCAGAGGGCCCTGTGAGTTCATGGATGCCCTCATCCATTGGAGATCAATAATTTGGGGGAAATGATGAGTATAATTTCCATACTCACCACATATAGAACAAGGGAAGTTAGTCTGAATATTGATTTTCTTCCCTTGTCGTGGTTGATTGTTATTGGTGCCCCCTTGGGGGTCTTGGTATTGGTTGCCCCTAGCGAGATGGTTGTGGGGGTCATTCCCTCCTGGTCCTGGATTGTCATTGCTTCGGTTATTTCCTTTCTGCTTATGAGTCAGATTGGCCATATTCAACCATTCAAATGTATGAACCTGTTGAATGGAAAAGGGATGAACAAAGTGGATGTCGACATGTGGTTGTCTTGGTGGAGGATTAACCGGCTGGGGAGGACTAGGAAATGGGAAATATGGATTGTTCTGTGGATAGGATCCATATGGCGTATAGGAATTAGAGGTACTTCCACTACTGCTACGGTTATATCTAGGGGTTGGGGGTGGAACCGTACTAGATTGAGAGATCGGATACGGCATAGGTACCGGTGGGGGTGCCCCCAATGACTGAGGGGGAACAACAGGATATGATTGTTGGTAAAGGGGAGGAGGGTAATAAGATGGACCTCCATATATAGGTGGATATTGGGGTGTACTGTACATAGGTGGTGGTTGGATGTACAGATTGTGGTGCGTCATGGTACCAATCAATCCATCTGTTGAGTGAGACATCCAAAGTTTGTCTTGGTTGAATGGTACGGGTCTCTGTGTGTCAGGTAGTACCATATATAAGTATCCTGACTATGCATAGTTGAGGTCGTATTGTTGATCCTTGTTGATGGCTTCTTCTTCAGATTGGGGGAAGGTGGAGGCCACATCTTTGGCAAGGAGGGAGACAAGTGATCTGAGAAACCAATCAAGGCATTATTGCTTGGTGGTTTCTGCTTTGCATAAACTACGTCACCGACGCCATTCGTGAATGTGATTGGAAATATGGGTGGATGAGAATTGTTTGAACTCGGAGAGTAGTTTGAGACCATTGTCATGGCAGATTGGTAATTGAAATAAGGTAAAAAATGATTTGGCCAAAGACTCAAAAGTCACATGGGACCCTGATTTTTCGTTGACATACCACTTGGCTGATGGGCTTGTGAGTGTGCGCTGAAATAAACTTAACCAGATGAATTCGTCCATGATGTTGTTTGAAGAGAACCACAAGTGGAAGGTCATGAAATGGTTGGCAGGTTCGTCACCAGCCTTTCCTTCAAACTTGGGGATGTCTAAAGGTAGTTTGGTAGGCATTGCAGGCCATGTGGGGTCGTGCAATATAGGATCATTGGTGAGTTTTCTCAAATCCGATATGTTGAGGGAAGCCAAATATGGCATCTGAAGTGGCAATGGAGGGTTTGTTCCAACCATGTTGTGAGTGGTTTGTGTACCTGACCCGTGAGGGAGGTTCGGTGTGGTTGTACTTCCCCCTTGGGAAGAAGTTTTCCCCTTGCTTCCTTGTAAAGGAGAGCTCGTAGACAGGTAGCCTTGGGAATTGGATCCAAGTAAAGTGGAACCAGGTAAAGTTGATCCCAAGACAGTATCACTCACAGGGGTGTGAGAGGGTTGAGCCAATGAGGTGGAAATACCAGGAACTCCCCCTAGAATAGGAGGAAGATTTAGCAGGCGTCTAGAATGACGGGGATTCTGTGGGTCCCCTATGATGTCTGACTAGCAAAGTGAATGTGTTAAAATGGTGATGAGAGTAATAAATGAACAAGATACTTTGTATAACTTGGACCTTCACAAGATATCTCACAATCATTTTGTAATCACAAGAGCATCATACATAAATCAATTGACAAAGAAGCATATATGTGGGTAGGTGGATTTTGTCCATGTGGGAGAACAAAGAAAACAAATGCTCGTGTCCTAAAAGACGTAAGGTCCTTCCTCTCAAATAGAACTGGACCTTCCAATAGCACTCAACAGTGGGATCTGAAGCCA